>JADLZN010007790.1:0-72500 GCA_018155175.1 Sinocyclocheilus anophthalmus
ATCTAATTTGAGATAGTAAAAAAAAAAAAGTCTAATTAATTTCTAAGAGTGCAGTGGTGTTCACCGGCGTCCCTGGCGGGCGGATCGACGCTTACTCCGTATCTATCAGCGTGGGCGAAAGGGCTTCCCGAAGGCTGTGTCGCTGTTCGATTCTTGGTTGCGCTCGTCGAGTAAAGCGTTACGGGAAACAGACGGGGTTTCTGCTGGCTCTTCACATCTGCGACAGAGAGAGAGAGGCGCGAGTGCTGGGCTCAGACCGATATTTATTTTTTTATTGGTTTATTTAATAGGGACCATGCATATTCATGGACATTGTTGTATAAATATACACCATGTAAATATGTCAGATTTAGTAACAATAACTACTTTTCATCTGCTGTCCCTAGGCAGGTAACATAAAACTAACATAAAGACAGCCAACAATAACACAACATTCATTCACTATAAATGAAAAGATACACATAATGGTGACATACACATTGACAACAAACAACAAAACAAAACAGAAATACATGATGGAGAAGACATTGTTCATCCACCTCTATACTGCATTCAATTTAACAGTGAAAGTGTATGGGTGATAAATGTGTGACAAATAAAAATGAATACATCTCTGGTTTTCTAGAAGCCACTGTTTTAAGTGAGTTTTAAAGGTGTTGAATGTAGGACACTCTCTTACTGGGAGGGGCAAACTATTCCAGAGTTTACAGCCTATTATTGACAATACGTTTTGTCCAAAAGTGGTACGCCTAAATGGTATCACACAGTCCCCATTTACAGAGGCCCGTGTGCTACCTCCGCTTTCAAGTCTTTTGGAAAAAGCCATGCAGCGGAGGGGGGGGGGGGCAAGTGGGGGGCGGCAAGATTAGGTACCTTTATTACCAAAACAGCATACCTTGATGACGTCTGAAATTGTCAAAGATTAAAAATCTTGTCTCTCTAAGGGAGGTCGCAGTGGTGAATGGACATGCCTTTTTTACAAAAGTTTGTCTGGCTTTCTAAATAAGAGATTCAATCATTTTTAAGAGCAGTTGTGTAGTTAATACCAATTGTAAAACAATATCACGAGTGAAAAGCTCATGTCTACAGGACAACGTGGCAGGTCGGTGCAAGGAAAACGTCTAACTTGTTTGAAAAAAATGATTGCAAATTGAATTTAACTATTGCCACCTTTTTACCTGAGTTTAAATGTTAGGTGGGAGGTTTGAGATCTCGATCCTGAAATCATAAACAACTTATCAAGCCTGTCCTCTCTCGAAGGAACACATTTGAATGGCACCTCATATGTGTTGGGTAACCGCCATACAACGGTTTTTTAGGTGTTTAGGTAGAGACGGACATGAATAGTAAGCCAGTCATCAAACGGGAGCATGCTAAGTGGGGAGGCTATCCTTGGTCGTTCTGAGGTATCTAAAGATTACAGCATTCATCTGCATACATCTGAACACAAACATTTTTACATGCCTCTGGAAATCATTTATATAATGGAAAAGGAGGGACCACAGTATGGATGCCTGGGGGACCCTACTGGACAGTCACAGAATGGAGATTTGAATCCATTATAAGAACACATTGCTTTCTACGGGGAAAGGTAGATTATCCAGTTGAGTGCTTGTTCAAGAGCTTTAGGTCTAGAAAGACAGCACCAACATAAGAACTCTTATCTAGGTAGCCTTTAACCTTTTCCAAAAACAAACAAT
This sequence comes from Sinocyclocheilus anophthalmus, assembly GCA_018155175.1. Taxonomy (NCBI): domain Eukaryota; kingdom Metazoa; phylum Chordata; class Actinopteri; order Cypriniformes; family Cyprinidae; genus Sinocyclocheilus; species Sinocyclocheilus anophthalmus. Next base: position 1,701 of record JADLZN010007790.1, read on the forward strand.
TAGCTGTTTCTGTAGAGCGATGGGCCCCGACCCCAATTGCTTAGGGTGAAAATAATTATTGCTTTATTGAGAGTGAATCAGAATTTAGCCACCCACTTTTCGGACTATTTTAGAAAAACGGCAAAAATACGTGAATTGGCCGAAATTGGCCATATTGATCTTTCACATAGCTTAAAACGGGTGGGAACAGGGCCATCTTCCATGCTGAGGGGGGGGGGGGGGGGGGGGGGGGGGGGGGGGGGGGGGGCGCGCAAGCCATGCGATTGTCTTAAAGATGATTTCAATCGTTTAATTCTGTAGATATGATGATCGGATTTGTAACTAATTCAGTGTTGATTTTCAACTCTAAATATTTATTGTTATAATTCTGTTTTCTGCCAATCAGCAGAAATCTGCATTATGAGGGAAACGCGCGTCGCTGTGAGTGATATCCCAGCATCCTCTCTCACCTGCTGGATGCCGTAGGTCCAGCCCTGTTTGATGCGGTCCTTGGCCCAGACGTTGTGAGCGTTTTCTGCCAGTTTGTCCACCAGCAGCTCTTGAGCGGCGCTCAGTTTGACGTCTGACAGATCCAGCGGCGACGGCTTGTAGCCGTTAGACATCATATAACTGCAGAAAACACGCCGCACACTAATGAAACAACAACTACAGTCTAGTGCCCTTACTTTCTAGGCAATACAAACCCCCCCAATGAGGGCCTACGAGCGCTGTCATCATATAAACCGCCTGGAAAATCACTCAATTCTGATTTACCTAAACAGAAATATAGTCATGAACGACGGAACCCGGGAACTGAAATAAATAAAACTGAAATAAAAATTCCTAAAAATAAAATAAAATAATAAAAATAAAAATAAATAAAAGTGACACACATAAACAAAAAACCTACACTGTTTTTTTTTTTTCAAACAAAACTGTAAATAAAAATAAAAATTAATTCAAAGATTATAAAATCTATAAGAATGAAATATAAAGGAATAAAGGCTAAAACTGAAACTAAAACTAAATATGAAGACTATTTGAAAATAAGCACGAAAATAACAATGGTGTGAGCACCTAAATTATAACTGGAAATAACAAATAAAAATAAAAATAAAACACAAAAAACTATAAAAAAGGTCAAAAGCACCAACAAAGTGATGTAAAAAAAATTATATATAAACAACACTTTAATAGAAATACATCTTAATTCAAATATAACAAAATCTATAAATGATGATAAAGATAAATGAATAAAAGCTAAAAATTAAACTAAACGAAATAAAAATAATTAAATAAATAGCAATAATTAAAAAACACAAACGGAATAAAAAATGTCAGAAGCACGCACGAAAGTACTAAAGTGAAACTAAAATAAAAAATGAATAAAGAAAATAAATAAATAAAGTTAAATAAAATCTAATTCAAAACTATAAAATAAAAAAACTATAAAAGTAATTGCTACATTATATGATATTTATGCAAATTACGCATTACAGTCCAAATTGGATTTATATTATATATATATTTAACCGTGTACTGTGTAGCTAACGAAGTTCTTTCATTTGCCTTACTTGTGGCTCTTTTGTTGGTTTTGGTTGCTTCTATCGTCCTCATTTGTAAGTCGCTAATGTAAATGTAAATATATTAATAATACTAAAATCACACTCTTGTGAAGATGAAAGAGTAATGCTATTAAAAATGAAGCAACATGTGTTCGCGTTAATGCCTCAAACATGAACATGAGCAGATAATGTGTGGCAATGCATTTATTGAGTGCGTGTGAATCGGCTTGATGAGACACTCACTTCTTCGGGAGCTTGAGCTTCTTCAGCTCCTCTTCAGCGTTGACCTTCACCTGGACCACATGACAGCCCAACGCCAGCAGAGTCCTGAAACACACGCATGAGCACTGAGTGCCTATTAAAGGGGTCATATGATGCCATTTAAAAAATTTTTCTCTTTGGAGTGTTACAAGCTCATTGTGCATAGATAAGATCCCTGAAGTTGCAAAGACTAAAGTCTCAACACCAAAGAGATATTCTTTATAAAAGTAAACAGTCAGCCACGCCTACCTAAAACGGCTCGTTCTAACCCGCCCCACATGTATACCTCACTATGTGGGAAATATTAGCATAATGCGCCCAAATGTGCATTATTTACTGTCTTTACATTTATTATGAAAGATGATGACGATGGTGATTATGAGTACGGGGCGTGACCTTTCCGTTCGGCCAATCACACGCATGGGTCAGCTGGCCACTCAGAGCAAGACTGCGCTTGTGGAAGCGAGGGGCTTTGTAGAAAACGAAAGCATTTGAGAGAGGCGGGGCAATAGAGGACCTACACATGTACAGTATTGAAAATAAAATAATGGTTTTGAGACATTAAAGCATGGTCACCATTCGGGGACACCCAAATAACCAATAATGATTTTTAAAAAAGCATCACACGACATCTTTAAAGCCGAAGCAGAACTGTTGTGTGGCTCCAACACACACTATTTCTGAATGAATCTGCGCTTTGAATGAATCGGGGTGAACCAGGGACCATGTCAATCATTACTCATTCCGGAATCATCGCCACTGAACGAATAGATATGTATTGCACAACGATCAATGACTTGTACTGGCAGCTTGAGTTTAATTTAGATATAATTAAATAATAGAATAATATAAAAATATCTGAAATTAAAAACAAACATCATAGGAATTAAAAAGAACTAAAAAGTTGATAGTTAACCCAAAATTTTAAATAAAAACGAAAAGGAAAAATAAAAAAGGAAAAAAAATTTTTAAAGCTACTTTTTGTGATTTTCGTTTAGGCTTTTTTCTCATTTACCAATGAGGCTTTAAATTACAGAGGAGTCAAAGCGTTTTGAAACATGAGATATTTAAATGTGTTTTAACGAAGCCTCTTTTGTTAATCAAGCCTGCATTTATTGTTCCAAAAACTAGCAAAAGCAGTAAGTAAAATTGGAAATAATTGTACGATTTAAAAACAACTGTTGCTACATGAGTATCTGTAAACTGTAAGTATTATGTGTGCGCCAGTGTATGTCAGCATCATTCATCCAGTTTCCGGTCACATGATTTCAGAAATCAGTAAATATGTGATTGCTGCGAGAAAAATTTATGATTATTATCTAATGCTGAATCAGCTGACTGCGTAGAATTTTTCAGGTTTCTTTGATGAACAGAAAATTCAGAAGAACAGCATTTATATGAAAAATAAAACTTTTGTACATGTAAATGTCTGGATCATACTTTGATCAATGTATAAAGCACCTTGCAAATAAAGTATTAATTTCTAAATTTTTTCCAAAAAAAAACAAAAGACTCGAAGTTTGAATGTAGAGTGATAGTTACAAAGCTTTCTATTTCAAATAAATGCTATTTTTTTCTATTCATCAAAGAATCTGAAAAAAGTGCACTAACAGTTTGTTTTAAATATTAATAATAATAATAATAATAAGAAATGTTACTTGATCACCAAATCAGCATATTATAATGATTTCTGACAGATCATGTGACACTGAAGACTGGAGGTGTGTGTTTTGTGGGTAATTTCTCAGCCACAATTGATGTGCGATTAATAAGCTTGATTAATTGACACATTGCGTGTATAATTAGATAAAAACAGCCCAAATGGCATAAAACGCATGTCTTTTTTCAAAGCATGTTTGATCCTGAAGCGTGCCGCGGCTCTCACTTGAGTGTTTCGGTGGACATCTGCAGGTTGTAGTTCCTCTCGGTTTCTGGCAGTTTGGAGAAATCCACCAGACACGGGTGCTGCCGCTTGTTACTCTCTGATCTGCGACGAACCGCGTGATTAGACGAGCAACGGGAAATACTGAGCAGATGATGGACACGCTCATACACAGCTATCAGAAGAACTGCCGGACGTCCCAGAGTTTCTGAGAGTTTCATAGAGGATGAGGATTTCATCAAACCAGAAACAAACACACAAAAATGCAGCATAGATTACATGAGGGATGCTCTGAGACACTGAACGCGCCATGACGATGAATGATTGAGTTAAATCTCATAAGACAACATTTAACAGGATATTTCTTGTCATTAATGTAAAGTGGTTTGAAACAGGGGTTATATTGAGATACTATTATCCTGTTATATTAAAGGTGCATTTTTATTTTAAATAAAATTATCATTATGATTTTTTTTATATATATATATTATTATTATTTTTATTTTTTTTAAAATATTTAATATTTTATTTTTGCGTCACGTTAATTTGAGTTTAAGATTGTGTTGTTATTGTTTTGCTTTTTGAAAAATGTCTATTACAGTTTTAATTTATTTTAGTTAGTTTTAGATTTAGTTATTTAAAAAAAATTTTTTACATCAAGTTAACATAAATACCATGCAAAGGTGCCTTGGCAATAGCGAAATTAAGTGTTATTATTTTTATTTTATTTATTGCTTATATTTTAATTTATATTTCTTTCAGTTAAGTGGATTTATTTTATTTACAGTCTATGTAATTTCAAGTGACAAAAATTGTTTTACGGTCTGCTTTAGCGAACTATAATAACAATGCTTTGAAAGAATCTGTAGGTTTAAGCGCACACTTTAATAGAAATGTAATTTTTGGAAAAAACTTATTCACTATTTCTAGTTTGTATCAAAGAGAAAAACTTTATAAACCGATATGTTGCATTAAAAACAGTTAAGATTCTGGTCGGTTCTTGAGGTGCTGAAACACTTTGTAATAATTGAGAATTAAATATAAAATTTATTTATATAGCACCGTTTAAATCGATCAAAATGCTGTAAACAATACAAAACTAAGTCATAAGAGTAACAGACTACATAGAAGTAGAATAGTAAAGTAAAAAATATGTAAATAGTAAATAAATGAATACATAACAAATATGATGAATATTTTAATACGTAACAAAATAAGTAACTAAATGTACAAATTAAAGGGTTGGTTCGTCTCCAGTTGGCGTGATGAAAACATAGTGGTAACTAGCGATTGCAGTACTATTTGAACACAGAATAGATATACGTTAATACAATAATAAATAGTTTAGAAGTTGTGCGCTCTGGGTCAGTTCTATGGGTGCATGAAACGCCTTAGTTGAACTCTTTCCGTCACTCATATTAAAGAGATTGATGCATGAGGAATACCCACCGTCTGTGAACGTGTTATCCTTCCGTCTCATATTAGATTAGATCTTTTACACAAGTTCATTCAAGTTTTACAGGTTTACAGTTTGTTACAGAACCAATAATCATTCCAACGAATGACCCAGTGACTGCAAAATGACTCTGAGAGATTAAGATCAGACGAAAGAAGAGTCGTGGATATCGAGCATCAGCGATTTAAAGCAGAGCTGGAGCTCGGGGTCAGGCGTCCGCTAACGAGCGCTCGTTAAACACACATTAAACTCTGAGATCAGCAGCTCATGCCAAACGGCCCTCAGAGTGAAACTCCTGCTCATTTACAGACCAGAGATGAAGATGAGGGAGAATCGATGACTGAGCTTATCATAAAAACAACACAAACACATTCAGCTGTGTCTTTAAGGGCCCGAAACACGTCTAGCCCTCATAACGCATTCAGCTCATTCGAACCCAGAAGAGAGCCTAAAAATACACAATTTATTTTTTCAGATTTTTTACAATTCTTTTTTAAGAGATATAACCATTTAAACAAACATTTTGTGTTCGGGTCATTTTGACCCATGCATGTATGGAGCACCATTAGTGTCAAAAATACTTTCCGTAAAATTATCTATGGAGTTAAATTAGTGCCAAAAACATATACTTTGCTATAACATATTTAGCATTTTCTCCATGTCTCACACACTTTTGGGCTGAATTTTGTTGATGAACATGAATATGTCATTTATTGATGAACCATTGCAGCATGAAAAACTGATCACTTTTTCATCTGAAAGTGAAAGTTTATGCAAGAAAAATTTATTTATTTAACCAAATTTGAGTAAATATGATGTTGTTTGTTAAAAAAATATGCAGATTCATATATTGGACTGGTTTTGAGAAAAAGTGAGTTCATGATTATAGGAATTTAATTAAATCATTAATTCTCATGAGGGTCCTAATGATATGCTTGAGAATATATGTTGTTTTTTTTCCTTTTTAACATTTCTACAATGATATTCTCATAAGAAAATTTTCCATAAATGATAGATGATTATATACTATAAAATACTCTTCTGTTCAAAGGTTTGGGTTCAGAAAGATGTAAAATATTTTTAAAATAAGTCTCTTATAAGTCTCACCAAGGCTGCATTTATTGATCAGAAATACTGTAAAAACAGTAATATTGTAAATATCCCCAATTAAAATTAAATTAAAAATTCTAAAATATAATAAAATACATATAATGTCCTATGAAACATATCTGTATTATATATAATATTATATATATAATAAACTAAAAATATAATTAAATTAGACAGAGAGGGCATAATTAAACTTTTAAGACGATATTGTGACATTTAAAATTTTAGAGAACTTACCAATTGTTAAATTAATAAAGGGGTAAATGCAGTAATAACACAGTAACATTCAAAACTTTAACATTTGTTCACATTCGCTCATTAATGAGAAGCTGCCTATAAGATACAAAATAGTTTTAGTTGAAAAACATTAAGTTATGACTGTTTTACAAAATAAATAGTTACTGAATGCATTATGAGGGTTAAAGACACCTGAGACGAATCTGAGATTTCCAGAGAGGAAAGGAATGTGTTTAATTATTACTGAGTAAATCAATCACATCGATGACACTACATGAGCATGACGGGTCTGATCTGGACGGCACAATGACAGGAGGATGGTTGTAAGTCACTTACCCTCTGTTTTAATTGAAGAGCAAATTATAAAAGAGAAAGCAAAACGATGCACTCAACAAACGACGAGCACAGGTCACGTGATACACAACTTCTTGAAATCAGCGTGTGTTTGTGTGACTGTCGGAGCGATACCTTCCCATAGCACCAGCCCAGCTCGATCTTGTTCATTCCCCAGAGCTCATGGATGTTCTCCGCCAGACGATCTCGAACCTTCTCCAGATGAGGAGGCATCCCGATCTGACACGCACAAACACACCACCATCAGAGACTGGACACTGGGTCAACACTCTATGGGTGGCTTGTCATTTTCATTCATTTTAAAGCAGGGTTCCTCAATTAGTTTTCGCAGAGGACCGAATTCTGTCAAACATACAAAGCCAAGGGTCCCCTGACTCTTAGATACAGTGGTGTGAAAAGGTTTTTGCCCTCTTCCTGTTTTTAAAAATTTTTTTGCATATTTGTCACTTAAAAGACTCAGATCATCAAACAAAATGTTATATTACACAAAGATAATGCAAGTAAAAACAAAATGCAGTTTTTAAATGATTATTTATTTTATTAAGGGAAAAAAGCTGTCCAACCTGCCTGGCCCTACGTGAAAAATAATTGCCCCCTAAATCTAATAAATGGCTGTGCCACGCTTTGCAGCAACAACTGCAATCAAGTGTTTGTGATAACTGGCAAGGAGTCTTTCACATCGCTGTGGAGGAATTTTGTCTCACTCTTCTTTGCAGAATTGTTTTAAATTCAGCCACATTGGAGGGTTTTCGAGCATGAATGGATTGTTTAAGCATCTATATCGAGTTTAAGTCCGGACTTTGATTTGGCCAATCCAAAACCTTAATTTAGTTTTTCTTGAGCCACTCAGAGGTGGCTTGCTGGTGTGTTTGGGATCATTGTTCTGCTGCATAACCCAAGTGTGCTTGAGTTTGAGGTCACAAACTGATGGCTGGACTTTCTCCTTCAGGATTTTCTGATAGAGAGTAGAATTCATGGTTCCATCAATTATGGCAAGATGTCCAGGTCCTGAAGCTGCAAAGCAGCACCAGACCATCACACTCACACATGTGGACTGGTTGTATGATGTGTTCTTTTATGAAATGTTGTGTTGGTTTTACGCCAGATGTAACGGGACACACACCTTCCAAAAAGTTAAACTTTTGTTTCATCAGTCCACAGAATATTTGCCCATAAGTCTTGGGGATAATCAAGATATTTGTTGGCAAATGAGAGACGAGCCTTTGTGTTATTTTTTGTCAGCAGTGGCTTTTGCCTTGGAACTCTCCAATGGATGCCGTTTTTTGCCCAGTCTCTTTCTTATTGTTGAATTATGAACACTGAGCTTAATTGAGGCAAGTGAGGCCTGCAGTTCTTTAGATGTTGTTCTGGGTTCTTTTATGACCTCTTGGATGAGTCGTCTTTGTGCTCTTGGAGTAATTTTGGTTGGCTGGCTACTCCTGGGAAGGTTCACCACTGTTCAACAAACTGTATCCATTTGTGGATAATGGCTCTGACCGTGGTTTACTGGAGTACCAAAACCTTAGAAATGGCTTTATAACCCTTTACAGACTGATACATGTCAACTATTTTGATTCTAATCTGTTCTTGAATTTCTTTAGATCAAGGCATGATGTGTTGCTATTTAAGCATACTTCACTTTGTCAGACAGGTTCTATTTAAGTGATTTCTTGATTCAGCATGTCTGGCAGTAATCAGGCCTGGGTGTGGCTAGTGAAATTTAACTCGGCTTTCTAAAATAATGTGGTTAATTGCAATTCTTTCATGATTTAACAGGAGGGGGGCAATTAATTTTTCACGTAGGGCCAGGTAGGTTTGGACAGTTTTTTTTCCCTTAATAAATTAAATCATCATTTCAAAACTGCATTTTGTATTTACTTGCATAAACTTTGTGTAATATTTAAATTAGTTTGACGATCTGAAACATTAAAGTGTGACATGTAATTCAAGTAATTCAATCTCTAAATCACTTAATTCAATCTGTAAATATCAGATGTGTGTGTCGTCGTTGTGTGTGTGCGTGGTGTGGTTGTGTGTGTGTGTGTGTGGGTGGTTGTGTGTGTGTGTGTGTGAGAGAAGTGTGTGTGTGTGTTACCGAGACGGGCCACAGGTTTGGGTATGAAGGAGGTCTGTGACATGAAGTGTGTGTTTCCCAGTAAGTCTCTCACTCCGTCCGCGTCTCTCTTGTATTCTTTTACCTGCTCGACCCCCTCATCTCTCTTGGGGCATCTAGAGCTCGTGACCGGCGCGTAACCCACTGGCGGCAGGAACTTGAAGTCTCCGTGACGACCGCCCAACAGGAAGCGCACCCTGAGACGACAGGAGAGACGTGAGACCCATCGTCCATCAGTGACTCACGCACAGCACACGCTCGAGTCTGACGTACTTGACGCCGGCGGAGAAGCTGACGACGGGGAAGAAGAGCTCGTCGATGTTGAAGTTCTCGAACATGCCCTGCACCGGCTGCCCGTTGATCCTGAAGGAGATGCTGGGAGCGTTCAGATCCATGCAGCAGCTCACCACGTCATCAGACGCCAGCAGATGTTGCTTCATAGACGCCACCGTCCTCGGGATGCGTCCTGCATCAGGACCAGACACAGATACAACACACATCAGTAAACTGCAGGGAAACACAGGGAGCGGCACTTTAAGGCATCATGGGCATGATGCAAATCGGCCAAAATGCAAATAAACATCACAAAAGCATCACAGAGAAGGGCAAAAAGCAATAAAATAGCTGTAGAAATAATGATTACAAATAATGCATTAAATACCAACAAATTTAAATTTAATTTGAACTTACTTAAATTGTATTTTAATTTAAATTATTAAAATAATCACCCAATATTTTCATTTAAATAATTGAAATAAAATTATATTTAACTTTTATTTAAAAGTTATATTATTTAAATGATTTAAACAATCACGCTCAATATTTTTTTTAAACAATTAATTTAAATAATCGATTCAATATTTGAATTTCAATAATTTTATTGAAAAAAAATCTAATTTATTTAAATACTCTTAAATTAAATTAATTAAATTTGAATAGGCTTTTCGATTTGATTCTCATTTTTTTTAATCACTATTACTCGCATGACTGCCATGAGTTAACTCGGGATTAACCACTTAATGCCTTTTTTTAAATCTGTTCTAAATTTACCTTAAATTACTACTTTTCAAGTTTTTATACCTAACTGTGGCATAGACTCAATACGGTTGCTTTAGGCAAATGTATATTTATTCTTAGTGAACCATACTCACACGAGCACAAATGAGTTCAGATACAGGTTTTCACAAAACCAAAAAGTTTTATAAAACAATTTTTAAGAAATTGAACAAAAGTCAAAGTATCAATTCTTATATTAAACAATTATTATCAATAAATTATTATATAATGAAATAACAAAAATATATTTTACTGTTAATTGTTTAGATTTTTATAATGCATTAGATTTTTGTCGATCCACTGGTTCACATTTACAACTGTGTGTTTGCTGCATAAAAACATGGGTTGATTTTCACATCGGTCTGAACACAAACTGCAGACGGGCTTATTGAAAATGCACATTCATTCTCAGCCAGCAGGAGGCGCTGTTGGAGCAGAGATATAGCGGTTTCCCCGGTAACGACTGTACACAAACTTGCAGTGCAGCAGCTGACTTTGAAACTTGCAGCGCTCATATTTATTCAATGAAATCACAGCCTTCTGAAGTTTAATCGTCGCATTCAACCATATCGCAATTCTGTTTTTTCCATCCCAAAAATTTAAGACCTCCTGAAATCATAATTAAGACTTTTTATGGCCTTAAATTTGAAACAACTAAATTTAAGACTTTTTAAGACCTTTTAAAGACCTGCGGAACCCTGAAACAGAAGAATCTCTGCCTTAATCAACGCGTTAATAAAATAGTGCCGTTAAAATAATTTGCGTTATGGGCTATTATTAACCCTTTAGGCGCCAGGGATTTTTGGGAAAAATGCTGGATTTTGACATCAAGATTTCAAAAGCTTGTGGTTTGAAAGGGCTTAAAGATAGAGATCTACTGTAAATTAGAAAAATGTTGGGCATGACCGAAAGGTTATGTGGGGTGTAAATATACTCATCAAATTTGCATATTATGATGTCATCAGGGGACGGCCCTCTTGAATGTCATAATATTCATGAAATAATAGATATTGAATTGATGTTTGAACTTATTATTTAATTACTATACTATTAATAATTAGTACAATGCATGTGACCAGAGCCCTTACTTTGATCAGTCTCAGTAATATTCAGGAAATAATAATCTTGAAGGATGTTCAACTTTTTATCCTCATTCCAAATGATCATGAAAAGAGGAAATCAACAGTAAAACAAGAGAAAGTAGTAAATTATTACTATATAACTATGCCATAGTAAAATGCATGTGCCTATATTTTGATCAGTTGACCAGCTATCTGCCAAATCAGGTATCTAGGTGACACAGTTTATAGTTATTGAGAGTATGGTACCTCTCATTGCATGGCACAGCGCACAGACCTACCCCACACTGACTGCACCGTGTACCGCGGCTACTCCCACCTCTTTGGGGCACTGGATCCAGAGCCGCTCTGATTGGATCCAAAGAGCTAGTGCTACTTCTAGCCCTATTTCTCCTACCCCTGCTGCCTTTACCTCTAGCAACAGCTCTCCTATGGGCACTACGACCACGTTCACCCGTGCCACCCCCATCCCCATTGGGCAAAGTGTTGAAATGATCGCTTGTTTGTGCTTCGTGAACACTCTCTCGCCTTGCACGGCGGCACCATTGCACTGAAAAGACGTACCGCGAGAATCGCGTCAGTGACCGCGACGTCATTCCCAAAAAGGCACATATCCCGTTTCAGAGTCAGAATCGGCGAATAACATTTGCAACACATCCTCACGGTACAACTTTTTATAAGCCATTTGGCGATTTTCTTCACAAACGCTATGAACTGAACTGCTTCCGCATCAATGGCGCGATAGCTCACTTGCTCTGCTATTTCCTCGAACACTTTGAATAGGAACGTGACGTAATTTTGGTCTAGAATCGAAGTACTATATGTCTGCCATCTAGTGGTAGGGAATGCAAATTAGATATTACACCATATTAGGGTCTACAGCCTATTTTATTAAGTATGACAGGGTGTGCCGTCCCGAATCGCACCGCTCGGTGGAAACGAGCCATCAGTGTGCTGCCTCAGAAGTCAGCTGTCTATGTAGGGAGTGCAGTGCTATCGTACCTGACCACAGGTGCAGTCCATCGAAGCCGTAGGAGTAGAGATCGTCCCCGACGCCGTTGCCCCCCCAGCCCTCTCCGCCGCCCGGGTAGGGAGCGTAACCTTTAGTGGACGCCCAGCCCACCCGCAGGTGCGACGGCTCGGCTGTCAGGAAGTGATCCACATGATCAATCACCAGCTCAAAATACCACTTCCTGTACTGGGCCGAGCCTTCGCTGACTCCCACGAATATGTGGGCCCTCATGCTGCAGGCGCACACAAACACACACACACACAGTATACAGTATATACACACAACACACCACACCACATTCTCAGAGACTCACTCATAATCAACATTTCGGCAGATAACCTATATAGGTGGAGATATCTATGATCATCATGTAAATAAAGAAAAAATATAAATAAATTACTATGTACATTACTAATGCATAAATAAAAATTTAAACTATGTAAAATAAAAAATATTCAACTAAATCATCCTGATAGATTTATATGTAATCATCAAAAAACTTATAGAAATAAAATATACATTTACAAAAATAATGTTTTTTATAATAACCATATTAATCTCATAAATACATAATGCTATTTACTCGAAATGACCCATTAACATAACAATTTTATAAATAAATAAACAAATCTATATTTAATCATCATAAATATTTATATTAATCATCTCTAAAAAAAAAGTCTTAAAATATAAATAAGCACTTTATAAATAAATGAACAACTCTCTATTTAATCATCTTATAATTAGAAAATTATATACTATAATATAATATATAATCTAATATAAGATAAATATAAACATTTTATAAAACAAATTGATATTAAAATCCTCCTAATAGTTTATTTCATAATCATTCTCAATGAACATTTTAAAAAATTTTATTCTGAATGAAAATTTTCTAAATGATTAAAACACAGTTATAGTTATCATCAATAAGAAACAAATGTTTAATCTGATAAATACATAAAATATAATACCTATAAAATATACATATTAAAACGATATAGATACCTATTCTATTCATATAATTAAATATACATTTTTAAAACTTTCAGATCAAATCATCATAAATAGTTATTTAATCATCATTATCATGATAATAAATGGTAAAAAAAAGATGAATGAATTTTTTTTATAAATGATAAAACAACCTTTTATTAATGTTGTGACGGTGAGGATTTGTTTTCCACCGGGTTGAATCGACGCGTGACAACACCGTAATACGGCGGTATCACGGCGTTGGCGGTCGTTCCTCGCTTTCCTTCGGTTTTAAATAGCTTGCAAAAGCGCCGTGCGCATTTTACTTTCATTTTCAAATAGTGGCAATTCGGAGTAAAGCAATTGTTCGTTTTTAGTTCGTTTGAATTTTCCCTTTTCCTCGCTCTCCTCCGCTTTTAAATAGCTTAAACTCACTTTAGCGTATATATAAAACATAGAACTTTTATTAACAAAACAAATAAAAATACACCATGCTATAGGGCAGGCTATGCCTAATATAAAATAACAAATAACTTACAAAGTTTAAATAGTTATACAAAACTGGAAATAGACTAAGTAAACATGTATAATATATAACTAAATAAATAAGAAACGTAGAACGTTTATTATCAAAACGAGTAAGAAAGCTTGGAGGCACGGCGTACACCTTGATGTCAAATAAAATAAATAAATGACACAAGGTTTAAATAAAGTAAAAATAAAGTCTCGCCCCGCTCTTCCCCGCTCTTCCTGTCTGTCTCGCCCCGCTCTTCCCCGCTCTTCCTGTCTGTCTCGCCCCGCTCTTCCTGTCTGTCTCGCCCCGCTCTTCCTGTCTGTCTTGCCCCGCTCTTCCCCGCTCTTCCTGTCTGTCTTGCCCCGCTCTTCCTGTCTGTCTTGCCCCGCTCTTCCCTGCTCTTCCTGTCTGTCTCGCCCCGCTCTTCCCCGCTCTTCCTGTCTGTCTTGCCCCGCTCTTCCCCGCTCTTCCTGTCTGTCTTGCCCCGCTCTTCCCCGCTCTTCCTGTCTGTCTCGCCCCGCTCTTCCTGTCTGTCTCGCCCCGCTCTTCCTGTCTGTCTCGCCCCGCTCTTCCTGTCTGTCTTGCCCTGCTCTTCCTGTCTGTCTCGCCCCGCTCTTCCTGTCTGTCTCGCCCCGCTCTTCCCCGCTCTTCCTGTCTGTCTTGCCCCGCTCTTCCTGTCTGTCTTGCCCCGCTCTTCCCCGCTCTTCCTGTCTGTCTTGCCCCGCTCTTCCCCGCTCTTCCTGTCTGTCTTGCCCCGCTCTTCCCCGCTCTTCCTGTCTGTCTTGCCCCGCTCTTCCCCGCTCTTCCTGTCTGTCTTGCCCCGCTCTTCCCTGCTCTTCCTGTCTGTCTCGCCCCGCTCTTCCCCGCTCTTCCTGTCTGTCTCGCCCCGCTCTTCCCCGCTCTTCCTGTCTGTCTCGCCCCGCTCTTCCTGTCTGTCTCGCCCCGCTCTTCCCTGCTCTTCCTGTCTGTCTCGCCCCGCTCTTCCCTGCTCTTCCTGTCTGTCTCGCCCCGCTCTTCCCTGCTCTTCCTGTCTGTCTCGCCCCGCTCTTCCCTGCTCTTCCTGTCTGTCTCGCCCCGCTCTTCCTGTCTGTCTCGCCTCGCCCCGCTCTTCCTGTCTGTCTCGCCCCGCTCTTCCCCGCTCTTCCTGTCTGTCTTGCCCCGCTCTTCCCTGCTCTTCCTGTCTGTCTCGCCCCGCTCTTCCCTGCTCTTCCTGTCTGTCTCGCCCCGCTCTTCCCTGCTCTTCCTGTCTGTCTCGCCCCGCTCTTCCTGTCTGTCTCGCCCCGCTCTTCCTGTCTGTCTCGCCCCGCTCTTCCTGTCTGTCTCGCCTCGCCCCGCTCTTCCTTTCCTGTCTCGCCCCCTCTTCCTGTCTGCTCCGCCCCGCTCTTCCTGTCTGTCTCTCCCCGCTCTTCCTGTCCTGGCGCGCCCCGGCTCTTCACCCGCTCTTTTCTGTCTGTCTTGCCCCGCTCTTCTTCCGCTGCTCTCCTGTCTGTCTCGCCCCGCTCGGTCCTGTCGGTCCCCCTCGCCCTGCTCTTCCGTCTGTACATTTATCTTTAGTTTCTCATAAAAAAAAATTTATAATAAAAAATTTGTATAAATCTATTTTAAAAAAGAATATAATAATAAATATTATTCGATATTTTTTTTTATATATTATTTTTCTAACGCACATAAAAGTATATTTTGGTTGTTGTTGTTGGTTGTTTTTTTTCGACATTATGAACACCTCTTACCTCTGGACGCGTTGACCAATCGGTCTGCGCATCATTCTCGTCTGTGCTCAGTTGATCCCACAGAATTTCAGTTTCTGATTGCTCTGACAGCGACTCTCCCGTTACCAACACATAGAGCATAGTGACATCAGGATCTGCACACACACACACACACACACACACACACACACACCACACACACACACCACACAAACACACACACACAAACACGCAAACACACACACACACGATGACTTCCCAAAACCACTGTTACGCTAAACCCAAACTCCTCGGGAGTATCGCAGGCGCAGACTGACCTTGTGGTGCGTCCGTGTTTTGTAGAGCAAGAGATGCATGTCGTTTATGTTTCCTCGTTCTGTGATGATGTTCAAGCTTCTGGACTTTCAATCGAATACAGTGAAGAACCCTCCAAGATCCCTGATACGCAAGAGAACGATCCGGGCGAAAGCTTACCTTCCGTTCAGATTCTAGATCAGATCACACACTCTCATAACAGCGTATTACCACAAAAGATACCATGGAAATCCTAGAAATACCATTTTTCCTTACACGACCATCATAAACCATGTTATAACCATTGTGTTTTTTGAAAAGTCTTTACACTAGCGCTGAGATTGTCCCTAGTGTTTTTCAAAAGAGTGCTCTTCTGCTCACAAACTGCTTTTATTTGATCAAAAATCAGTAAAAAGTTTGAAATATTATTATAATGTAAAACGCTGTGTTCTATTGAATATGTGGGGGGGTTTAAACTTAATGTATCCTTGATGCGCCTGTATTTTTTTTTCAGCAATTCCTCCAGCTTTGCAGGTTTCACCATGATCTCGAGACATGCATGTATAA
Organism: Sinocyclocheilus anophthalmus; assembly: GCA_018155175.1. Taxonomy (NCBI): domain Eukaryota; kingdom Metazoa; phylum Chordata; class Actinopteri; order Cypriniformes; family Cyprinidae; genus Sinocyclocheilus; species Sinocyclocheilus anophthalmus. Next base: position 17,867 of record JADLZN010007790.1, read on the forward strand.
TATTCTGATCTGCTGCTCAGAAACATTTTTCTCAATGTTGAAAACATTAATATTTGTTGTAAACTGTGATACTTTTTATGTTTCAGGATACACAGAAGAACAAAAGTTCAAAAGAACATCATTTATTTTGATAGAAATCTTCTTTAACATTATAAGAGTCTTTAAACGGTCCACTTTTGATCAATTTAATGCTTGATCCTTGATGATAAGTGTTATATTTTTTGTACTTTCTTCTGACCTCCACTTAAGCACACCTTAAAGTGTGTATTTACAGTAAAGCGGCTTTAGCTGTATACCTGAAGACCCGACTCCATCTCTCGAGTTTGCTGCCACCATCACAGGTGTTGTGTGAGAACTGTGTTGCAGTTTTCGTTCCCGCGGATGAGAGCGGGCTGCGACACACAGGACGGCACATTAACTCGCATGGCTTTCTCACAGCAAAACAAACACTCTCCTGTGCCTTTCTAAAGTCACCATCCTTCAAGGACGAGAGCACAGTGCTTCACGCATAATAATGTCCTTTAGGCCGAACAAACCATCTCACTCTGAACCGATGGAGAGCAAGACATACTCTGGTGGGGGTGTTGGTGTTGTGTGTGTTTGTGTGTGTTTGTGTGTGTGTCTGTGTTTGTGTTTGTGTGTGTGTGTGTGAGTGTTTGTGTGTGTGTGTGTTTGTCTGGTGTGTTTGTGTGTGTGTGTTTGTGTTTGTGGTATTTTCGTGGATGGTAGATTTAATAGAGAGTAGATCTGTTTTAGTTTAATTCATTTAAAAAAAACATCTTATTGTTGTAACTATATTTAAATAATATAAAACTGTTTATTTGCCTTTATATTTTTGTCACACGCATAAATTGCATAAAATTAATGGATTAAAATCAATTAAATATATTTTTCATAGTTTTTGTTAAATACCTTTATAGATAATTATTATTTAGAATAATTAAATAAATTATTTTATTTAATATCTTTGCAAAAATATATATAGTATATAATGTTGTTTATTGTTCATAGTGTTTGTTAAACTATTTATAAACATATTAAACATAATAATAATAAACTATTTTGTATCTAATTATTGCTAAACATTTAAATATAAAATCTATGTATTTACTTATTTAGGTAAGCTGTGCTCTATATCAAGCAGTGTTTCTCACATTCTGTATTATTATTTATCTCATTTTATTTCTAAATAAAATTTTTATATAAACTGTTATTTTTTATATTTTTGTTGAAAGATTTACATAAATACTTTTATTATTAAAATGTTTTGCTAATTATCCTTTATACATTATTTAAAAATATATTGTTACATATTAAATTACTTATTATTTAAGATATAGTGTTGTTAAAATGTTTAAATAAAAAAACTATTATTTCATAGATTTGTTAAATACATTTAGACAGACCTTTAATTAATAAACATTTATTTAGCTCCATATTATTTATACATATATGTTAAATATAATATATTTACCAAAATATTAGTAAATACATTTAATAAATCATTTTTTATATTTAATGTTGTTAAATATATTCTAAATATATTTAAGTGATAATAAAAATATTTTGTATCTAATACATTGTTCAATAAACATATTCAAATAATTTAAATAATACAATTAATTAATGCATTTATTTAGTTAACAGTGCTAATGATAATCTGAAAGTTTCCCACACTGGCAGTGAATGTTCGCTCAGGCTCAGGCCGTTCGGGTTCAGGTTCTGGTTCTGGTTCTGCTCAGGCGCCGGTTCGGTCAAGTTCTGGTTTCTGTTCTGGTTCAGGTCAGGTTCAGGTGCAGAATTCGGTTTACGTTCGGTCTGGTTCTGGTTCTGGTTCAGGTTCTTACCCAGCAGCTCGTAGAGCAGGTTAAGAATGTCCTTCCACGCGGCTCCGGCCTCTTCACTCGCACACTCACCGAAATGAGCCGCGCTGTTATAAACACTCAAGCGGTCGCTCATCTGGTACACCAGAAAGCCTCCCCTGAGAGACACACACACACACACACACACACATTACCCAGAGTGCACCGCTGCGGTCAGCTGACAGAATCAGTGCCGTGTGCAGCTTCATCTCAGCAGATTCATTCAATAACTCGTTCGGTTCTCTATAAACACATCATATAGAAAACGCACTGCATGTACACTGCACTGCAAAAGAAGATTTCTGTGCCTTGTTTTCCAACACGACTAAATCAACATTCTTAAACTAAGACACATTTACTTAAGAAGCAAAATTACAAAAAGTTGTGTTTTCTGACAAGCTGAATCAAAATAAAGAGATTTAGTGCTTAAACTGTGAAAACATATCTTCCCATGGGGCTCAGAAAAATAAACTTGCTTTTGCTTTTTACATTAGTTTATTTTTCCGACTCGATTTTCGAGCATAGACTTTTATCTGATGTCATTTTTTTCTTGATTCAAGAATTATTAGATATTTGTACTGGAAAACAAGAAAAAAATACTGAGGAGGAAAAAGTATTTTGTTAAAATGTATTTAGAATAATAACAACACATTGATTTATTAATTTTCATAGTTTTAGTGTAAATATATTTATAATATTTAAATAATAATAAAAACATTTATTTTATAGTGTTATATTTTTAATGTTAAATGATTATATAAATTTAATTTATTTAAATGTTTTATATTTGGTAAATGTTAAAATGAATTAAAATTATTATGTTAAATTGTTTTATATTTGTTTAAATTTTTATTATTTTTAAAGGTAATTATTTAAATTGTTTTATATTTGTTAATGTTAAATTAATTAGTTAAATTACATTTTGTAAATATTCTTATATGTATTCGAATATAATAATAATGTATTTCATACTTTGTTAAAGTGTATACATATTTTGTGAAATGAACGTTTTTTTCTAGTTTTGTTATATAGGCAAATCATTTTTTTTTAAATACATTTGTTAAATAATAGTTAATAAATATATGTAATGTTTTAAATCTTTTTCTTTTGAACTTGTTTTTTTTTTTTTAACCTAAATTTCACTAGACAAAATCGGAGCATTAAAAATATTTTTGTTAATGTATTAAAATAATAACTAACAACTTATTTATTTCAGATTTTATCAATATAATACTAATATTTAAAAATAATAAACAGTTCTTTTATATTTTTGTTTAAATGTTAGAATGAATTATTATTTACATTTTACTTTTAGTTAATATGCATATAAAGTATTCAATAATACTTAAAATGGTATTTTCATACTTTTTGTAGTAATATTTTTTAATAAAATAACATTTATTTAATTTTTTTTTTTTTATATATTAAATTTTTTTTTAATACATGCGTTAAATATATTTATAATTTATTCAAATAATAACATATTTCCTGTTAAATGTATTAAACATCAAAATAAAATTATTTACTTAAGATTTTTCATTAAATAGATTTTTTTAAAAAAATCTTTTCCTTTGGAATTGTTTTTTTTTTTTTATATCTCCCCTTTTATGCATAAACTTTTTTTCAGCTTGTTCAACTAATTCTGCTTTTCAGTAATGTTTAGATATTTGTACTAGAAAACTAGACATAAATACTGGGTAACATAATCACTTTTTGCAGTGTTGCATCAGGACTGCATCAATCGTTCACTAAACAATATGATCTTAAGAGAACATATTTGACATAGCAATAATTTAAATATGGTTACGTAACATAAAAGCAAAAGAAAACAATAAAGCTTTGTTGTGGTGACAGAAAATCAACAGTAAAACACATGATGCATCGATGCACTTTACAGCAAAGGCTTCGTGTCGTCCAGCTCCCAAAAAAAAAAAAAAACCTCCTGTTGAAGAGGTTTCTGCTGCCGTTCTGTTCAGGAGCGCAGCTTGATCTGTTTCTTCTCGTGCTCCAGCTCGGCGTCGGGAAGTCTGAAGTACGCTATCCGGTCTTGAGCGTCTGGAGAACCTCGTCGATGGGCAGAACCACAGACGAGCGGTTCTTGGCGCTCAAACCGTCGAGCTCTCTGTCAAAGCGGCATCAGAGACGTCTGGCATTAAAGACGTGTACCTGTGTTTCTGTAGCTCAAACAGTAAAGCATGGTGCTAGCAACACAAAGGTCATTGGTTCGATTCCCAGGGAATGCAAGAACTCATCAAATGCACGCTGCGTCTGCCAAATGCATAAATGTTCACTGACCTAGTAATATTATCAATTTGATAGCACTGACACGATTGGATGAGAACCATACGGTCTCCATAATGTCTTCAGTAAACCTGCTTTACAGCTAAAATCTAATTAGTTTCATAACTGACGAAATACTTCCCTGTAAAGCTGCTTTAAAACGATCGGTATTGTGTAAAGCACTATAGAAATAAGTGTGACTTTGATCTGAACCCATTTCCTGGGAATCAAACCCACAACCTTCATGTTGCCAGCGCCACGCTTTACTAAACGAGAGCTTTAAAAACAGATTTAATCTAGTGATGGATTGATATATTGACCGTGGCGGCTTGCGATTCGGTTTTACAAACATTCTCTTACAGAAGAACACACAACTCTGTGACCATCTCAAACCTATGGAAGCTTGTTTATGGAGTTAATTTTGTGCCACTATTCATCAAACAAATCCAGCGTTTTGCAAATAAACACAATCTGCTTCGCAAAGAAAAACTCGACATTCAAAATAGATACTATACTTAATAATGTGATTTGTTTTCAACTTTTTATTAATAATTAACGACCTCTTGGGTGAAATTACAATATCTGATACTAAATTAAATTGTCTAAGCTTTCATTTTTGGAAGACAATATTGTCGCTATCCACAATACATTTGCATTTTAGTATTACAATACATTGTGACATGAGAAAGACAGCCTAGTTAAATGTTTAGCCATGTCTCTACTGATTTTTTAGCCGATTAATCATGTTAACAGCTTTACAGCACTTATTGTGAATTTCACTGACGCTGTAGTAGGGTCGCTTTGTTAAAACATCTGTATGGTTAATTATAGATATAGTAAGACCGAAACGCACCTGTTCTGCACTCAGGTTGGTCTGCTGTATTCCCTGAAAAGGTAAACAGGTGTTTCGGGTCTCGGGAGACTAGCGTAAATTGACCGACAGCGCCATCTACTGTTTTTGGAAAAGGAAGTTGCTCAATTGCATTTGTGAGAAAATCAAGCCAAGTTTCCTCATAAAAAGGCAAATGAGTCTCACAGTTGTAACACATAATACATATATTTGTCCATACCGCTGCATTTTCTCTCAAATAGAGTTTTGTAATTGCAAATCATTTTGCGTTTGTTTGAAATTCGAGATTTTCTTTGCAAAGCAGATTGTGTTTATTTGCAAAACACTGGATTTGTTTGATGAATATTGGCACAAAATTCCCTCCATACTTGTTTCCAGAATTCTGAGAAAAACTTAAAAATTATGCCGCATGAAATTTGCGATATGTAAACTGAGAATTATGAGAAAAAATGTCACAATTGAGACGTAAACTTAGAATTGCAAGAAAAAACCTTAAAATTGTGAGACGTAAACTTAGAATTCAGAGAAAAAAATGTAAATTGTGAGTTGTAAACTCAGAATTATGAGAAAAAATGTCAAGTTCATAAGACGTAAACTCAAAATTCTGAGGAAAAACGTCAAAATTGTGAGACGTAAAAATCTAAATTATGAGAAAAACGTAAAATTGAGACATAAACTTAGAATTGAGAAAAAAATGTCAAGTTCGTAAGACGTAAACTCCGAATTCTGAGAAAAACATCACAATTGAGACGTAAACTCAGAATTGCAAAAAAAAGGTCAAAATTGCGAGACGTAAAAATCTAAATTCTGAGAAAAAAAACGTCAAAATTGAGACGTAAACTTAGAATTCAGAGAAAAACGTCAAAATTGAGACGTAAACTTAGAATTGCAAGAAAAAATACCTAAATTTGTGAGTGTACGTAAACTAGAATTTCGAGAGAAAGGACTTCACAATCGTGAACTTCAACTATCAGAATTCTGAGAAAAAATTCAAAATCGTGAGACGTAAAACTCAGAATTCAGAGAAAAAAAGTCAAAATCATGAGACAAAACTCCGAATTCTGAGAAAAAACAGCAAGTTTGTGAGTCAAACTCAAAATTCTGAGAAAACGTCACAATCGTGAGATGTAAACTTAGAATTCAGAGGAAAAAAATCGCAAGACGTAATCTCATAATTCACATGAAAAAAAAGACAGAACTGCGAGATATAAACTCTTTCTGAATTGGCAATTTTTAATAGTTTGCTGCGTGGTTCCACTCGAACCCAGCAGAGCCTCGGCAAACAGGAACAATCACAGGAGGCATGAAGCCAAAGAGGCTTGAAATGTGTCATGAAGAGCGCTTGTGTGACAGTAATGAGCTTCCCAGAATAACATGCAGCTTCCCGCTGACTGGATTCTGAGTCAAAACAGCATCGCTTATGTAAGATTATGAAACATATTTCCTGAAAACGGCCCGGGCGAAGAGCGGCACACGGTGCATCAGGAGCACGACTCCGTTCACTCACACTCAAGATGCATGTGAGAGCTAAAAATAGCCTGACAAGCGTGTGTTCGTGTGCACCGATGCACCATCTGGCAGGAAAATGAGTGAAACTTCATCAACTGTGGACGTGTTGAATGTGCTCCTAAACCACACGAGACTGCTTTAACTCTAATGCTGTGGTACCTGATGAAGCAGCTGAAGAGTCGCGTGGTGTTGCGGATGATTCGAGCGGCTCTCGACTCCTCGTGTTGACAGCGCTGTAACGTCAAACCATCATCCATGTGTCCTTCTGAATGAAGACACACCTGCGCAACAGACAAACACAGAAAATGAGCGGAAACCAACATTTTATGAGCCTTGATTCACAAACTCTGGGTGTCAGCATGATACAAATACTCCTCTGAACTAATATGAGCTCGTAGAGTTGGAAGCAGAAGTAGAAAATGTTAATAAATTTTACTTGACTAGTTAGATTAGTACGGCATGACACACCAGACGACACTGCTTGACTAAAGTCAGAGTTATTACAGGTAACTAAAGTTAAAAACATTTTCATTATTTGATATTAATTAAACATTAACTCTAATAAAATAAAATTTATATAAAAAACTCAAATGAAAATGAATACAGACTATATAGACGTTTTAAAATAAATATATAAATCTAAAAGTAAAACCACAAAAAAGTCAGTAACTGTAATAAAATAAACATTAACTAAAAACTAAAACAAAAAATTATTGATATAGACATTTTAAAATAAATAAACCTAAAACTAAAACCACACACACACACACACACAAAAAAAACATTTTCAGCACTGAAATAAAATAACTAAATAAATCAATATACAAAGTAACTTATTTATTCAGCTAGTTGGCATGGCAACATTCTCCTTTTCATTGGTTTAACTTGACATACTAAAACTAATAACAAATAATAAAAAACGAAACCACAAAAACATTTATAAAATACATGAATACAAACGAACTGAAACTGAATATAAAAAACTTTACTTTTATTTCATATAATTGCCAAGACAATATTTCTAATTTTCACAAACATTAAAAATATTTTTAAAACATTTTCAGTAACTTCAATACAACAAACTAAAATAAAATCTATATAAAAAATGTATTTTTGCATTTTGCTTATTATTGAATTATTATTCCTTTGTTCAATATTGTTATTATTATGACCTATTATTACTTTATACTAAAAGTAAAACGAAAAAATAATCTAAAAAATAACTATTATGAAAAAACATAACTACTAAAAAAATTTATGAAACTGAAAATAGAAAAATCAAAATGAATAACATAACTCACGGAACTGAAATATAAAAAACTTAACTTAATTGTATTTCAATTAGTTGCCAAGACAATATTTCTAATTTTCACAAACATTAAAAATATTTTTAAAACATTTTCAGTAACTTCAATACAACACACAACGAAAAAATATATTGTATTACATGTATTTCATGTACTAATTACTAAAGTAACTGAAAAAATATTTAAATAATAAAAATAAATACCTATTATAAAAAAAACAATTCCTACCGAGTTTAATGAAAACAGAAAAATATAAACTAATTCAAAATATTAAAAAAATCTATATTGGTACCTGAATGATTGTAAAATAACACCGCTGCTTATTGCATCCGTGCTAGCTTTACATAAATGTATAACATCAAAAATACACGGCTAAGTCAGATGAAGCAACAGAACGAGTGAATCGCACCCGGCGCTTGAGCGGCCCGAGTCGAGCGGATTTGACATCCGGCGCCTGAAAGGACAGCCAGAGACCCGTCGCCACGTGCATCAAGAAGCACAGAGAATCTCCGTATTTGATCTCGGCCACTCCCATCCCCTCGATGTCCCGCTTCGGACTGCACTCCAGCTTCTCCTGGAGGAACACAAACCAGACGTTCAGACTGCAAACCTGGAGAAATCTGCTCTTTCCGTCACGGGTTGCACATTGTCTTTGTATTAAAATCAACAATTGCCACATAAACTAAAGCAATGAGCCCCGAGACGCCGTAAACAAAGGTGTGTGTTACTTTGTAGAGTCATTCACAACAGCTTCGAACGCGGCTCAGCCAATCAGAGTCAAGCACCGGAACTCTCCGCTTTATAACGAACATTACGCCATACGATATTTTTGCAACAATTCAAGAGAAAATATTTGATGTTATATATATCTGAAAACATATTTGCACAAATTCCACTGAAAGCATGCATTGCTTACAGCTGATCTCATTCTAATCGATCATGTGATCGCTGACCTGAAAACACGATGATAGATCAAATTAATCAAGATGAAAATGACTCAATAACAGCACAACAAACGAACATTACATTACAGCACATCCAGAGGCAAAGCTGATGAATCCTAATTAAGACGCTGGGTTTGTTTTCCCTGCTGGAGCATCAAGAACAAAATCAAAGCAGCGGAGGAAGAATAACTGGATGACAAATGACTGAAGATAATAGTGACGGTTCTTCTTTAATAGAGCTCTGGAGGAAGATCCTCTTCACTGAATATTGACCCGTCGAGAGCTGGAATAACTGTCTGCATTAAACATCATACAGTCTCACTTACAGCATCTATCCTTTACAGATTTAACACTAATAATTCAATAAACGTCAGTGATTTAGACTAATATTACTGGCTTCTGGGGTCAAAAAGAAGTCTCTCCTGCTCAGCAAAGCTGCATTTATTTGATCAAAAATACAGTAAAAATTGTGAAAAATTATTACAATTTAAAGTAACTGTTTCCTACATGAGTATCTGTTAAGCTGTAATGTATTTCTGTGATGCGCAGCTGTATTTTCAGCATCATTCCTCCAGTCTTCAGTGTCACATGATCTTCAGAAATCAGTATAATATGCTGATCTGCTGCTCGAGAAACATTTCTGATTATTATCAATGTTGAAAACAGTCGTGCTGCACAATATTTCTGTGGAAACTTTATTTTTCAGGATTCACAGATGAATAGAAAGTTCAAAAGAACAGCATTTATCTGAAATAGAAATCTTCTGTAACATTATAAATGCCTTTACTGTCACTTTTGATCAATTTAATGCAACCTTGCTGAATAAAAGTATTAATTTCTTTAAAGAAAAAATTAATATTACTGACTCTGATGGACCTGATTGAGTCATGTTTTACAGCACATTACTGCAGTATGGTATACGGAACTCTATTAAAGGAATAGTTCACCAAAAATACAAATGGGCTGAAAATGTACTGAAAATGCAAAATGTTATATACCTCAGGCCATCCAAGATGTAGATGATGTTGTTTCTTTCTTCATCAGGTTGGAGAATGTAGCATTGCAATCAGTGTTCTCACTGCAGTGAATTGGTGCCGTCAGAATGAGAGTCCAAACCGCTGATAAAAACATCACATAATCCACAGCACTCCAGTCCATCAGTTAACATCTGGAGAAGACAAAAGCTGAAACACATCCAGCATTAAGACGTTTTTGGACTGTTTAAACGCTGCTTGATCTGTGCAGATTTCTCTCCTGATTCACACCAGAACACTGACTCACTGGAGGAAGAGTTATTATGGATTATAGACTCAATGTATTTTAGTTAAAAACGTCTTAATGCTGGATGTGTTTCAGCTTTTGTCTTCTCCAGATGTTCACTGATGGACTGGAGTGCTGTGATTCTGTGAGTTTTTTTCATCTGTAAATTGGACTCTCATTCTGACGGCACCCATTCACTGCAGAGCATCCATTGCTGAGACACTGATGCAATGCTGCATTTCTCCAAATGTGTTTTAATTTTGAGCACATTTTCGACATTTTCACAGTTTCGGGTGAACTATTCCTTTAACCCTTTGTAGTAAATGTTGTGTATTGGGGTGAATGTGTGAGACCTTGGAGGCTCTGAAGCAGAAGGCTGTGAACGTGGTGTCTGATCTCTCTCTGTCCTGCAGCACGACGCCTCGGTCCTCCGTAAGCGCCAGATAGTGACCGGTGGTCAGGTGACGCAGACGGAACGGCTGACCCCAGCGGATGTGACTGCCACACCAGCTGAACACACACAGAAATGGGAATTATGGGTATGTACGGTCACATAATTACTAGAAAACATCCTGGAGGGCTTTTGACTTGATGGAAACCAGAGCACTAGATCTTCTCACCTGATGCGTAATGGCTCCAGCCTCCAGAGAGATCGGGCTTTTGCTCCGGCTTTACCCGTCTCATAGTTCACCAATCTGAAAAACACCAATGAAAACAGGTTTACATACTGAACTGATGCCTAAACAGGCTGTGGATTTGATTTAGAAAGTCAAACGACTCTAAAATGACATGTCTAAATGGTTTTAGACACAACATTGTCTGTTTTTACTCTATTTTGCCAACAAAAATAGTTTCAAACTGTTGTGCAAACCTCTGAGGAACAAACCACGGTGTTTCGTTACTGAATGAATCAGCATCTGTGAATGAATCAATGATTCAATGATTCGTTCATGAACAAATCAGTCATTTGAATGAAATGTTTGAATCAATCACCTGATGACTCACTTGCTAAATACAGGCAGTGGTACAGTATTTAATTATTTAAATTATTTAGATCTCAAAGCATTATTTACGCAAACGTAACTGCAGTGTAAATACATCAAAATGCTGCTTCTGTGCCACTTCTGCAGTGCAAAACTAGATTTTGTTGATAATGATTTTGTTTGGTTGCTAACAGCCTTTAGTGTCTTATTGAATAAAATGTATTGATTAATATGCATTATCTGTCAAAATCTTACTTGCAAATTCTAAAAAGGTTATAAAAAAATTGCCCTTATCCAGGTAAAAATGCCTCAGGAAATCAATTTAAGGTGGTAAATGCCGTTGCTTAAATTAAAAAGTTCATTTCTGTCACTGTTGTGAATGGATCACACACAGAAAATGAGTAATGTGAAAAGTTTTGGGAGTCATCTGTCCATGACAGGCATAAACCAGCACAAAAACACACTTAGCAAAATAATTAATTGGCACCGATAACCAATTACTGGAACAGCGTAACCGATAATCGGTTATCTGTAAAAATACATACTGATAGTTTTTAATTTAGTATCCATGTTAAAAACTTTTGGTTGATTAATCTGTTATCGGCCAGTGCGGTCCAACGTAGTTATCATAATCGGTAAAACCCACTATCAGTCGACCTCAACTAATTATCACTTCCAACAAAATCCTAGTTAATATTGAGATATAATCTTTCATTATATAAGTGTATTAAGGGTGTGCGATAATGACAAAGCTAATCGGTTATCGGTAAAAATGCATACTGGGGGGCGCGCAAGATGGCGGCTTGGAAGCGGTAGTGTTTTTTAGAGGCTCTTGTGCCACTCACTCGTTTTCCCTCCCTAACTCCTAAATAAGGAACGCAAGCCATTGATTTCGGTTACAAATCTTGTGTAGCATGTCTCTAGAGACTTTTTGGTCGCAATCTTTGCCGAAGATGCCAAGACCTGCTAAGAAAACTGGAAAAAAGGATCCGACCGCGGACGCAGCGGACGAGGAGCCCGAGCATAGCTCGAGTGATGCTAATAGTGAACCCGAACTTAGCCCGGCCCTTGCAAAAGCACTTGAAATTATGACGGAGAAAATTTCCAGCGCAATAGATGAGAAACTGGGACCGCTAGCAGAAACTGTGCATAACCACACTCAACAATTAGAGAGCGCAACTAATCGGTTAGACGAGGCGGAACGGAGAATAATGGCGGTGGAGGCATCTTCGGAGGATGCGCAAGCTCGCGTATGCACCCTCGAAAAACAAGTTGCTGTGCTAAATGAACACATCGATGATCTGGAAAACAGAGGCCGGCGTAAAAACATTCGAATTCTAGGCCTTCGTGAAGAGGTGGAGGGTACTGATGCTGTTGTCTTTCTCCAGACGTGGATCCCCGAATTTCTAAACTTGCATGCTAAGGGCGGTCGCATTAAGATTGAGAGGGCGCATCGTACGTTGGCTCCAAAACCGGGTGCTAAGGACAGACCGCGGCCGCTAATCATTCGGTTCCATAACTACGGCGACAAGCAGAGGGTTCTCGATGCCAGCAGGAGACTGTCGGGGGATGGAGATTTGCGGTACGATGACAACAAGGTCTCATTTTACCAGGATTTCTCCGCCTCAGTGATACGAAGGCGTAAAGAATTCAACGCAGTTAAACAGCGACTTCGAGAGATGGGTGCCCGCTACGCGATGCTGTATCCGGCCAAGCTACGGGTGACTATTGGAAGCACTTTCTAAAGTCTTCGAGACGGTGGCTGCAGTTTCACAGTATTTGGACAAGAATGGATCGAGCTCCAATACCTGATCATCTTGCTGCCGTATGATAGGCAGGTGCTGAACTAAATTACTTTCACGTTCTGTATGCCTGTACTCTTATATGTAGCTATACGAATCAAGGCTTGAGTACTTTATTATTATTATTATTATTGTTCCTTTATATTGAGTGATGAGGGGTTGGTTTTATAACTTTCCTTTGTATTCCGGGTGGGTGGTTCTTAAGAGACTTATCAGAGGTGTCTTATTTCTTCTGAGCACTGGAGGTACAGTGAGAGGCTGGACTTCGAGGTGAGGATCTGTCCCCTAAGAGATAAGGGGAACTGTCCCCGATTTTGTTTTTCTAATCTTTTTTGTTTTTTTATTCTCTTGTACTTTTTCTTCTTTTTTCCATGTTGCCAGTTTGGCTTGTTCTGATATGTGTTTTTGTTCACTTTTATACCTTGAGACACACACAGCTGCTTTTTAAATGCAATGACAGGCCATTGATTATAAAGATGTTTGATGGGGGGAGAGCACTACCTTATTCATTCACTATTTGGTGTACGTTTTGGCTGTCAGTAACTTAAGACTTTGCACTTGGAACGTAAGGGGTCTACATGGGCAAATAAAGATACGGAAAGTTTTTACACAACTCTGTAAGGAGAATATAGATATTGCTTTGATACAATAAACTCACCTGAGTGATAGTGAGCATTTGAATTTAAAACATAAATGGATTGGTCAGATTCATTTCTCATCTTTTACAAAAAGCAGCAGAGGTGTAGCTATTGTAATTAATAAAAATATACCTTTTAGGGTTACAGATAATATTAAGGATAAATTTGGAAGATATATTATTATTAAGGGAACTTTAAATGGAGAGGAGATCTCACTTTTAAATTTATTGTCCCCCAAATTAGCCTCTAGTGACATGTGTAGCATGTCACTAGAGACTTTTTGGTCGCAATCTTTGCCGAAGATGCCAAGGCCTGCTAAGAAAACTGGAAAAAAGGATCCGACCACGGACGCAGCGGACGAGGAGCCCGAGCATAGCTCGAGTGATGCTAATAGTGAACCCGAACTTAGCCCGGCCCTTGCAAAAGCACTTGAAATTATGACGGAGAAAATTTCCAGCGCAATAGACGAGAAACTAGAATTTACTCCTCAGAATTTCTTTCTAAAGCTTTTTTTTATTTTAAAGAGAATGCGTCTGGATTGGCTATTATCGGAGGGGATTTTAACTGTTTATTAAATTCTTTACTGGACAGATTCCCCCCCAGGAATTCTATCGTCACCAAACAATCTAAAGCTCTCTCTGCACTTTGTAAGGAATTGTAAGGATGTTTGGCGTACTCTCAAACCTTATCAGAAGAAATTCACTTTTTTCTCTAATCCTCATAATTGTCATTCTAGGATTGATTACTTTTTTGTTCCTAAGGCTCTGATGCAAACAATTTCTAACAGTTACATAGGAGATATCATTATTTTTGATCATGCTACAGTCGTACTAGATGTTTGTGTGAATGGGTTTATAAGACCAGCTAGACGTTGGAGACTCAATACTCTGTTGCTCAAAGATGATACATTTCTCTCATACTTTAATTCAGAGTTTAAGATATTTTTTTCTATTAATTCAGCATCCACAGATAATCCCTCACTTCTCTGGGAGACCTGTAAAGCATACATCAGAGGTCTCTCTATTTCATATCTCACTGCTAAAAAAAAGAAACAATTAGAAAAACAAAAACAGCTAGAGTCGGCATTAAATACGGCCACTGATAGCTATCTGAACGATCCCTCACCTGCTTCCTTAGAAAAAATAAGTACTGTGCGGGCCTCTTTAAACTCATTGCTAACTCAAAATTCCCACTCAAATGTTTTATTCTCAAAGCAGAAGTTGTACGAATGGGGTAATAAACCTAGTAAATACCTAACCCACTTGACAAAATCGAAATTGTATTCACAATTCATTACTTCTATAGTCGATCTTAAGGGAGTGCAATCTTTTGATTCTTATATTATAAATAATACGTTTAAACAGTTTTATTCTATGCTATATCAGTCTAATTATTCTTTTCAAAGACATAATTCTATGGTATCATTCTTTGATCGCTTGACTCTTCCTGTTGTCTCTGAGGAACAGAGGGAATTTCTCAATGCTCCTATCACAAGAGAGGAAGCTATAATCGCACTCCATAGTTTAAAATCTGGTAAATCACCTGGGCCGGATGGCCTTGCATGTGAACCGTATAAAGAATTTGAGCACGTACTGTTAGACCCTCTCTTAGCCATGCTTAATCACTCATTTATGACCGATAGTCTACCCTCTTCACTTCGTGAAGCAAATATTTCTCATATATTAAAAAAGGCAAGGACCCAGAAAATTGCAGTTCCTATAGGCCCATTGCATTGTTAAACTCTGATTTAAAATTGTTATCTAAAATTTTAGCACTAAGATTGGAGAAGCTTCTACCGTTTATTATTAACGTAGACCAGACAGGGTTTATTAAAGGCAGAAGTTCCGCTCACAATGTTAGGCCGGTACTAAATATTATTGAGCTTTCCCATAATTTGAGTTTTAATTCTCTTATTTTGTCTCTAGATGCAGAGAAAGCTTTTGATTCTGTTGAGTGGCCTTATTTATTTTACACTTGGCCTTGGAGAATATTTTATAAAGTGGGTGCGAATACTCTATACGGACCCTCTTGCTGCGGTCATTACTAATGGTCACAGATCTGACAATTTTCCTTTATTTCGGGGTACCAGACAGGGCTGCCCCCTCTCTCCATTGCTTTTTGCAATAGCAATAGAGCCATTTGCTCAGATGATAAGAGAGGAAGCGGCTGTGTCTGGGGTGTCTCTGGGAGGTAGGCACCACAAAATCTCTTTATATGCGGACGATGTGCTGCTCTTTCTTTCAGATCCAGAGGTGTCTGTGCCAAAAATTGTAGACCTTATTCAGGAGTTTGGGCAATTCTCCGGGTACAAGATAAATTTTTCTAAATCAGTTGCCTTGTTTTTAGGTAATAAGAAGTCCACAAATCAGTCTCCCTCCTTTCCCTTTAAATGCTCTGAGGATGGTTTTGATTATTTGGGTATTCATGTAACCCCTACTTTCAAGCAATTGTACAAAGCCAATTTTACACCAGTGCTAGGAAAAATCCGTGATGATTTGAAAAGATGGATGGCTATCCCTCTGTCTTGGCTGGGGAGGGTGGCTCTGATAAAAATGAATGTCCTGCCCCTTTAACTGTATCCAATGCAAATGATTCCTGTTTTACTGTCCAATAAGGCTATAAAAGAGTTAAATGGGTGGCTAAGTTAATTTATCTGGAACAGCTCTCTAGTGCAAAGGGCGGCTTGGACCTTCCAAATGTCAGATTATATAAATTGGCTTGCCAACTTCGATTTATTGATGAATGGCTTATTGAAGACCCTAAATCAGTGTGGCTTGATCTCGAATCCTCACAGTCCAGCTGCCCCTTACAAAACCTATCATTTGTTCATAACCCAAAGCTAAGCAGAACTCTGTGTAATAGTCCTGTAGTAGGTAATACTATCAAGGCATGGCGTGCTATTCGAAGGCTGGAAGGTAGGAGCGACGTAACATCCCCTCTTCTGCCAATTTTGAACAATCCAGAGTTCCTGCCAAGTACTATAGACTCGGGTTTTAATTTATGGCCTGTTCTTGGTATATGTAGTATGGGTGACTTGTTTGAGGAAGGATCTCTAGTGTCTTTCGATAACTTAGTTTCAAGATATAATCTACCTAGACAGCACTTTTAGATTTTTGCAAATTAGAGATTACATATTCAAAAATACTACACTTACCTCTAAATACTCTGTTTCAGTTATTGAGGAAATCCTTCTGAACCCTCCTCCATACAAGTTGATTTCCCTCTTCTATAAAGCTTTATGCTTCTACGGTGCAGTTAGCACTTCATATCTAAGACTGACTTGGGAAAGAGAGCTGGGGGTGGTTATTCCAGAAGAGGAATGGGAGACAGTCTGGCTCCAAGCTAACAGGCTCTCAGTTTGTAATAGGGCAAGAGCCATTCAGCTTAGAATTTTGCATAGATTACATATAATGCCACACTTAAGACATAAATACAATGCAACTCATTCACCGCTCTGCCCTAAGGGTAAATCTAATATAGGAGATTATATTAATTGCATATGGAACTGTTACATGATTCAGGCTTATTGGTCCAGAGTTGTGGCTCAATTAAATAACATCTTTGGTTTGGATCTGGAGCTGGATCCTTTGTCACTTCTTCTGGGTTTGCCCTGTAGGCTTATCTCTAATAAATTTGAAAGACGACTTTTTAGTCTGTTAACTTTTGCTGCCAGGAAGAACCTACTGATGTCATGGATCAGTGATAAGCCTCCCTCCATCAAAGGCTGGCATTCAATCATTAGGGAAATTATCCCTCTGGAACTCTTGACCTGTATTATTCATTCTACAACAGATGCATTCAATCGTATATGGACACCATACCTTAACTGCATAAATGCTTCTACCTGTGACATTTTGTGGCTTGGTATGACATAGTGTTCCTAGAGGTGTATAGAAGATTCATGTATTCTCCCCAGTTTTTATTATTGTTAATTTTGAACTGGGATATAATGCTCTGCTTGTCATCTTATGTATAATTTTGTTTTTGTATTCTCTTTTGTTGTATATCAGGCAGTGTGTGTATGTTATTGTTTTGTATTGTGTTGGAAGTTAATAAAAAAAAAAAAAGCATACTGATAGTTTTTCTGGGTTGCTATGTTATGTTTCTTATAATTTAGTATTCATTTTAAAAACTTTTGGTTGATTAATCGTTATCGGCTTGTGCGATCCAACCTAGTTATCATTATCGTAAAACCCACTATCGGTCAACCTCTGCTAATTATCACAGTCAACAAAATCCAAGTAAATATTGAGATCTAATCTTTCATTATATACAGTGCTCCTTGAAAGTTTGTGAACCCTTTACAATTTCCTATATTTCTGCATAAATATGACCCAAAACATCATCAGATTTTCTCACAAGTCCTGAAAGTAGACAAAGAAAACCCCGTCAAACAAATGAGACAAAAATATTTTCTTTGTCATTTATTTATTGAGAAAAATTACCCAGTGCAAAAAGTATGTGAATCTCTGTGATTAGCTGTTAATTTGAGGGTGATATTAGAGTCCATCTGTTCAGAGGTGTTTTCATTCAGTGGAATGACTATCAGGTGTCATTGCCTGCCCTGTTTTATTTAGAGAACAGGGATCTCTCAAAGTCTGATCATGTTTATGGAAGTGTATCACGATTGAGATCTCTGAGGACCTCAGAAAAAGTGTTGTTGTTGCTCATCAGGCTGGAAAAAGGTTACAAAGCCATCTCTAAAGAGCTTGGACTCCACAAATCCACAGTCATACAGATTGTGTACAAATGGAAATTCAAGACCACTTTTACCCTCCCCAGAAGTGCTCCACCAACAAAGAACACTCTAAAAACAAGACTTGGAATAGTCCTGCGAGGTTGCAAGGAACCCAGGGTAACCCGTCTAATCAACTAGGCTTTTCCTCACATTGGTTAATGTTAATGTTCATGAGTCCACCATCAGGAGAACACTGAGCAAACCAGGGTTGGCAAAGATCCCTCATCCCTCGGTTAAACAATGGTGGTTGGGATCGTGGTTTGGGCCTTTTTTGTTGCATCTGGGCCATGATACTTAAACCATCATTTTATTGAACAATGATTCTGCAATTTACCAGCAAATTGTAAAGGAAAATGTCAGGACATCTGTCCAGAAACTCCAATAGTGAAAGGGGCCATGCAGCAAGACAACAACCCCAAAGAAGAACAATGTTTTGGAATGACAGAGTCCAAATCTGGACCTTAATCCAATTGAAATGTTGTGGAAGGAGCTGAAGCAAGCAGTTCATAGGAGGAAACCCATAACATCACAGAGTTGAAGTCGTTCTGTACTGAGGAATGAGCTAAAAGTAATACAAGATGTTGTGCAGGACTGATCAGCAGTTACAAGAAACTTTACTTGCAGTTATTGCTGCAAAAGGAGAACAGACCAGATACTGAAAGCAAAGATTCACATACTTTTGCACCGCACAGATATGTAACAATGGATCATTTTTCTCAATAAATAAATGACAAAGAAAATATTTTGTCTGATCGGGTTCTCTTAGTCTACTTTCAGGACTTGTGCAATAAAAATCTGATGATGTTTTGGGTCATATTTATGCAGAAATGTAGAAAATTGTAAAGGGTTCACAAACTTTCAAACAGCACTGTATGTGTATTAAAGGTGTGTGCTTTTGACAAAGCTACACCTAAACATGACTTAAACTAACCTGACCTACAACTAACGTGCTTTAGAAGAGGTTTTCTGTTAACGGTGTCTCTAAAGATGAACATAACATGATCGCTGATGGCTTTACTGATCTCACGGACGCATTCACCTATTTAACAGAACAAATATTCTCTCCATCACTTAGCAAAATAATGTCTAAATATTAGAGGTCGATCAATTGATCAGACCAATCGGCACAGATAATCGATTGCTAGAACAGAATAACCGATAATCGGTTATCTGTAAAAATACATACTGATAGTTTTTAATTTAGTATCCATTTTAAAAACTTGTGGTTGATTAATCGGTTATCCGCTAGTGTGGTCCAACCTAGTTATCATTATCGGTAAAACCCACTATCAGTCGACCTCAACTAATTATCACTGTCAACAAAATTCTAGTAAATAGAGATATAATATTTTGTTAATTTCTCACACCCCTAACGCACACATATAATGAATTTAACAATAAAACTGACTTAAACTTACCTAACCTACAACTAACGTGCTTTAGAAGAGGTTTTCTGTTCACGATGACTCTAAAGATGAATGTCACATGACTACTGACGGCGTTATTGATCAGTTCAGATGCATTGCACATCTCATGGAGGACATTCTCTTACATTATAATGAACAAACACTCTCTCCATCACTTATACAACAACAGAAATCATTCATTCCTGCCCTCTGCGGTGACAGATCTGCAATACATCTGAAGGAGGTCCTGCAGAAAAAATCCTTTAGAGGAAGACGTTTCTCTGATTAGATTTCAAGGACAGGACGCAGCGTCACGGGTCAGAGCTGACAACCGATATCTAATCCTGCAGACGACGCGCTAAACGCCAGCGCTAAAAATAGGCCGCACGCCTACGATCGCATCTTCAGCATCCTCAGATGGCCCTGGGTTGCATTAGCTTGACCCACTTCAGTCTGACACACACTTGCTATACATAGACAAACAGCCATTACGCCGGATCCTAGGGGATGCTGCGTCACAGACCCACATCCAGATGAACATCACAGATAAATGACACATCATTCTGACACCACTTCTTTAGACCAGCATTTGTGGTTAAAAAGTATATAAATGTTTATTTTTCTTAAGAAAATGAGCGATGGTTTCTCTAGATAAGACTCTTATTCCTCGGCTGGGATCCTGTAGAGCTCTTTGAAGCTGCACTGAAACTGTGATTTAGACCTTCAGCTCGTTGGTCCCATTGAAGTCCATTATATGGACAGAAATCCTGCATGTTTTCCTCAAAAAACCTTAATTTCTTACGACTGAAGACAGACAGACATGATCATCTCGGACGACATGGGGGTGAGTAAATTACCAGGAAATTTCTATTCTGGACGTGAACTAATCCTTTAACTAATAAAATAAACAAAGAAAAATCTACATTAGTAATAAAAATGCCCATGGCCTTTTAAGATTGGATTACGGTTCCATGACTTTTCCAGGTGTAGAAATCATACTTTTAAAATGAGGCTTCCTCATATATCCTGTTTTTTTCCAAGACTATGCGAATCCTGGTTCTTTAAAGACAAAGGATGAATTAAAATAACAAATATTATTTAAGATATATGTTTTGTCTTATTTTAAGTCATCTTAAGGCCCTTTTTAAGTCTCCACTAACGTAGATGATGATTGTTTTGAGATGCAGGGTTATTATAGTTAAAACCATAGCAACAAAATGTTTTAATTCTCGCTCTCTCTAAATATATGTATATATACACAGTAATATACTGTATAATATATATATATATATATTATATGCATGTATTCTACCAATTAAAATAGAATATAACACATTAATTAAACATTATGTTAACGTACTAAAACGAATATACTTCATGCTATAATATATAGTATATATATATATATAGTGGTGTGAAAAATTGTTGGCCCCCTTCCTGATTTCTTATTTTTTTTGCATGTTTGTCACACTTTAATGTTTCAGATCATCAAACACATTTAAATATTAGTAAAAGATAACAAGTGAACACAACATGCAGCTTTTAAATGAAGGTTTTTATTAAAATCCAAAACTACATGGCCCTGTGTGAAAAAGTGTTTGCCCCCTAAACCTAATAACTGGTTGGGCCACCCTTAGCAGCAACAACTGCAATCAAGCGTTTGTGATAACTTGCAATGAGTCTGTTACAGTGCTGTGAATGAATTTTGGTCCGCTCATCTATGCAGAATTTTTGTAATTCAGTCACATTGGAGGGTTTTTGAGCATGAACTGCCTTTTTAAGGTCATGCCACAGCATCTCAATAGGATTCAGGTCAGGACTTTGACTAGGCCACTCCAAAGTCTTCATTTTGTTTTTCTTCAGCCATTCAGAGGTGGACTTGCTGGTGTGTTTTGGATCATTGTCCTGCTGCAGAACCCAAGTTCGCTTCAGCTTGAGGTCACGAACAGATGGCCGGACATTCTCCTTCAGGATTTTTTGGTAAACAGCAGAATTCATGGTTCCATTTATCACAGCAAGTCTTCCAGGTCCTGAAGCAGCAAAACAGTCCCCAGACCATCACACTACCACCACCATTTTTACTGTTGGTATGATGTTCTTTTTTCTGAAATGCAGTGTTACTTTTACGCCAGACGTAATGGGACACACACCTTCCAAAAAGTTAAACTTTTGTCTCGTCAGTCCACAGAGTATTTTCCCAAAAGTCTTGGGGATCATCAAGATGTTTTCTGGCAAAACTGAGACGAGCCTTTGTGTTCTTTTTGGTCAGCAGTGGTTTTTGCCTTGGAACTCTCCCATGGATGCAATATTTGCCCAGTCTATTTCTTGTTGTTGAATCATGAACACTGAACTTAACTGTGGCAAGTGAGGCCTGCATTTCTTTAGATGTTGTTCTGGGTTCTTTTTTGACCTCTTGGATGAGTCGTCGCTGTGCTCTTGGGGTAATTTTGGTTGACCGGCCACTCCTGGGAAGGTTCTCCACTGTTCCATGTTTTTGCCATTTGTGAATAATGGCTCTCACTGTGGTTCGCTGGAGTCCCAAAGCTTTAGAAATGGCTTTATAACCTTTTCAGACTGATAGATCTCAATTACTTTCTTTCTCATTTGTTTTTGAATTTCTTTGGATCTCAGCATGATGTCTAGCTTTTGAGGATCTTTTGGTCTACTTCACTTTGTCAGGCAGGTCCTATTTAAGAGATTTCTTGATTGCGAACAGGTGTGGCAGTAATCAGGCCTGGGTGTGGCTAGAGAAATTGAACTCTGGTGTGATAAACCACAGTTTTAACAGGGGGGCAAACACTTCTTCACACAGGGCCACGTAGTTTTGGATTTTGTTTTCCCTTAATAATAAAAACCTTCATTTAAAAACTGCATGTTGTGTTTACTTGTGTTATCTTTGACTAATATTTAAATTTGTTTGATGATCTGAAACATTAAAGTGTGACAAACATGCAAAAAAATAAGAAATCAGGAAGGGGGCCAACACTTTTTCACACCACTGTATATAGTACATAAACTAATAATGAACCTGAAAAAAAGAAAACAACAACAAAATGACTAAAACTTTAAAATGAAAACAGAAAATAAAAAAGAATTCTAATAAAAACTACATTAGTATCTCACTGATATTAACATTTCAGTGGCGAGATGAAGGTTTCTACCTCTGCTCTTCTTCACTCTGATCAGATCCCGGGATCGTCAGAACCTCGTCGTGCCCGTGAAAGAGACGCATCACATGACCGCCAAGAAGGTATCCTATAGGATGAAAGAAAAAAGCATGATGAGCAGTCAGGTAAATCAAACGACGTTTTAAACGATGATACATACACATAACTTTAATACTAACTGTTAGAGGCTCATCATGTCACTATCAGTACTAGTACTAGTTATAAGTGACTTAAACAGCACTAAGAGCCACCGACCTTCCTCCACGTTGCTCCCTGAACAGGTGGGATGGACGTTCCACAGCGTTTGCATGAAGGATGCATCCACCTGGATGCTGCCGTTGGATATGGACAGATGCTGCGGAGACCAGGTGCCAGTGTTAATTTTGACAGCAAATTTTTATTTATTTTTAGTCATAGTCTTTTGACTAAAATGCCATTTAGTTTCAGTCATATTTTAGTAATCCGAATTGTTTTTAGTTTTAGTCTAGTTTTAGATGACTAAATATGTGACCCTGAACCACAAGTGGATGCTGCACACTGGTGGTGGCTGAGGAGAGACCCCCCTATATGATTGTAAAGCGCTTTGGGTGTACAACAATACACAATAAAGTGCTATATAAATGCATCATTCATTCATTCAAAACCAGTCATAAGGGTCCATTTTTCGAAATTGAGATGTATACATCATCTGAAAGCTGAATAAATAATCTTTCCATTGATGTATGGTTTGTTAGGATCGCACAATATTAGAAAATCTGGAATCTGAGGGAGCAAAAAAATCTAAATATTGAGAAAATCATCTTTAAAGTTGTCCAAATGAATTTCTTAGCAATGCACATTACTAATCAAACATTAAGTTTTGATATATTTACGGTAGGAAATTTACAAAATGTTTTCATGGAACATGATCTTTACTTAATTATCCTAATGATTTTTGGCATAAAAGAGATAATGTATTTTGACCCTACAATGTATTGTTGGCTATTGCTACACATATCCCCCAGCGACTCAACACTGCTCTTGTGCTTTTTGGCCTGGGTCCATAAGCATAAGATTTTTAGTCGACTAAATCACAGTCAAAATTTTAGTCGGCTAAAATCTAATGGGTTTAGTTAGTGCATTTATTAAGCATTTCTCAAAATTTTCCAAACTCATTATATAGGTTTGATATTATGGTTTTATCATGATAGACTTATCTTATTTAACTGCGGTGACACACAACATGTCTTTGTTAAAATTAAATAAAACCACTTCTCTTAAAGAACAAGAACATGGTCTTCTTTTTAATGAAATACCAATGGTTATATCGGCTAATTATGCATTTCTTTATAGCAACTTGTTTACCATATTCTTCATTCTTTCAAGCAGACATATTTATTTCTATAAATAAATTTAGATAAATCTTTAGGTCTACTAAAGTGTTTCAGTCAAGAGCAGTGCGTGATTGTCTGTCTTTCTTTTGTTGCTTGATGAACATCAATGACTCAACTCATTTGCTAATGACTAACATTAATGACTCAGACAATAGCAACTAAATTAGGCTGCTGTCCCTTTAAAACTGAATGCACCGCTGCAGTGGATGCAATTACTCGTCAAAATGGCCCTTTCTCAATTTTGTGTTGTAAATTCTCCGTTCATGCGACACGAAAGAGTACCGTTACTGCACCTGTGAGAGGCGCTTTCTGTGTGTGTAACGTTATGCCTCGGTGTCTTCTCTCAGAAAACCGGACCGAATTGAGTCCTCTCTTGCGTCGCCAGATTTATCTATAGGTCTGCTCTTCTCTTACTCCCACATATTGACATTTTTGTACTTTTTATGCGACGTTCAAAAAGCGTATGTTAGCTTGTGTCCCGCCGGTTCATATGTACGCATCTAACCTCCGAACCACGCAGCAGATTCCTTCTGAATGAATCTCTTCCCAAATCGTCCCTCCCTAACATTTCCGTCTCGTTTTTATTAGTTGATGAAAATGTCAATAGATTTACCTCATAGTGTTTGTCATTCAAAAACAGTTTTAGTTCATTATAGTCTCATTGTCGTCATTGAAAAAAAATGTCGCTAACGAAAATTATTCATCAACGAAATTAACACTGCCAGGTGCACAGTGGTTACCATGGCAGCACATCCTCCTGTGTCATGTCTGTCTCGTGATGCGTTTGCATCAGAGGCCACAACTGAGAAGCTTGGCATCATGTGATACGCCTGCATAAATTCAGAATAACCTAGAGAATTAACCATCCTCTAACTAATACACTGACGTTTGGAGATGTATCAGACAGCAGCTGCTGGAGAGACGGGAAGCAGATCATGAGCCACACTGAGCCTGTGGATGAATGACTAATGCTGGACACGTCCGAGCCCATCCGGAGCGGATCATCTCACAGGAGATCACACAAACACACTGCAGACATGTTCATGAGTCACGCATTCAGAGGCGACTGTGGTTTATACTGGAAGTGTCAATCACGGATTTGCTGTATGAAGCTGCTGATGCTCAGACAGACATTCAGAATCAGAATCAGAATCAGAATCAGAAGAGCTTTATTACCAAGTATGTTTGCACACACAAGGAATTTGACTTGACGACAGGAGCTTCCAGTGTAGAAGAAAGTACAAACATAGTGCAGACATACATGATAGTGTAAACATACATAGGAATAACACAGTAGGGATGTAATATAAAACTAATATAATAAGAAAAAAAGAAAAATTGAATAATGTACTATATACAGAAATAGAAGTATAGGAAAAAATGTAATTGTTTAGATAAATGTAAAGATATGTTTATTAGTGTACAGATAGATATGTTATTTACAAATTGTGCAGTTTAATATAAATATACTATGTTTGTTGTGATGGACGATGTATAATTATGAGAGCTTAATTGTTAAGACTGAGTATAGCTTGTGGGAAAAAACTGTTCTTGTGCCTTGCTGTTCTGGTGGTCAGTGCTCTGTAGTGCCGACCAGAAGGCAACAGTTCGAAGTGAGAGTGGGCTGGGTGTGAGGGGTCCAAGGTGATTTTTTTAGCCCTTTTCCTCACTCTGGAGATGTAAAGATCTTGGAGGCTGGGCAGAGGGGCACCAATAATCCTCTCAGCAGTCCTGACTGTCCGTTGTAGTCTCCTGATGTCTGATTTGGTAGCTGAACCAAACCAGACAGTTATGGATAAACACAGGACAGACTCAATGATGGCTGAGTAGAACTGTTTCAGCAGCTCCTGTGACAGGCTGAACTTCCGCTGGCGAAGGAAGTACAACCTCTGCTGGGCCTTTTGTGCAATGGAGTCTATGTGAGTGTCCCACTTCTGGTCCTGAGAGATTGTGGTGCCCAGGTACCTGAATGACTCCACTGCAGTCACATTGCTGTCCATGATGGTGAGTGGGGGGAGTGCAGGGGTTTTCTCCTGAAGTCCACGATCATCCCCACAGTTTTGAGGGTGTTCAGCTCCAAATTGTTAAGACTGCACCAGACAGCCAGATCCTTAACCTCCTGACTGTAAGCAGACTCATCACCATCCTGAATCAGGCCGATGAGTGTGGTGTCGTCTGCAAACTTCACGAGCTTGACAGAGGGGTCTTTAGAGGTGCAGTCATTCGTGTAGAGAGAGAAGAGCTGTGGGGAGAGAACACAGCCCTGAGGACCTCCAGGTGCTTATGGTGCGGGTGTTGGATGTGAGTTTTACCAGCCTCACTAGCTGTTGCCTGTCTGTCAAGAAGCTGGTGATCCACTGACAGATGGGGGTGGGCACGAAGAGCTGGGTGGGTTTGTCTGAGAGAAGGTCAGGCATGACGGTATTGAAGGCCGAACTGAAGTCCACAAACAGGATCCTTGCATAAGTCCCTGGTTTGTCTAGATGTTGCAGAACATAATGCAGTTCCATGTTTACTGCATCGTCCACAGACTGTTTGCTCTGTAGGCAAACTGAAGAGGATCCAGCAAGGTCCAGTGATGTACTTCAGGTGGGCCAGCACAAGTTTTTCAAAAGACTTCATGACCACAGACTTGAGAGCGACAGGTCTGTAGTCATTAAATCCAGTAATTTTGGGTTTATTTGGGACGGGGATGATGGTGGAGCGTTTAAAGCAGCAGGGAACTTCACACAGCTCCAAGGATCTGTTGAAGATCTGTGTGAAGATGGGGGGCAGTTGGTCAGCGCAGACTTTTAAACAGGCAGATGAAACACCATCTGGGCCAGAAGCTTTTCTAGATTTCTGCTTTCTGAAGACCCGGTTCACACCCTCTACACAGACCTTAAACACAGGTTAAATGGTGGGGGAGGGAGGGAGGGGGGATGCAGGGGTGGTAGGTGAAGGTGTGAATTGCAGATCAGAGCGGATGGGGGGTGGTAGACGATCCTTTCCAAATCTGCTGTAAAACACATTTAGATCGTCAGCCAGTTGTTGATTCTCTGCAAGCTGTGGGGGTGTTGTCTTGTACATGGTGATGTTCCTCAGAGCAGTCCATACTGACGCTGGATCGTTTGCTGAAAGCTCTTTTCTCAGCTTTTCTGAGTAGTTTTTTAGCCACTCTAATCTCCTTTGTTAGTCTGTTCCTTGCCTGGTTATACAAGATTTTATCCCCAATTCTGTAAGCATCCTCTTTGGCGTGACGAAGCTGCTTGAGTTTTCCAGTAAACCACGGTTTATCATTATTAAATGATAAGAATGTCCTGGTAGGAATGCACATATCTTCACAGAAACTGATATAAGTTGTTACAGTCTCTGTGAGCTCGTCCATATCGGTGGCAGCAGCTTCAAAGACGCACCAATCAGTGAGGTCAAAACAAGCTTGTAAATTCTGCTCTGCTTCATTAGTCCATCTTTTTACAGTCCTTTATACAGGTTTAGCTGATTTCAGTTTCTGCTTAGGTCGGTATTTAGATGACCCTAAACAAGTGATCAGAGAGCCCCAAGCTGCCTGTGGGACAGAGTGATATGCATTCTTTATTGCTGTGTAACAGTGATCCAATATATTGGTGTCTCTGGTGGGACATGTTATGTGCTGCTTGTATTTTGGCAGTTCACAAGATATATTTGATTTGTTAAAGTCTCCAAGAATGATTACAATAGAGTCTGGGTACCTTTGCTCCATTTCAGTTTTTTGTTCGGCCAGCTGTTGCATCGCGGCGCTCACGCATGCGTCCAGAGGCATGTACACATTCACGAGAATGAAAGAGGAAAACTCCCGCGGTGAGTAGAAAGGTTTACAGTTTATGATGAGTGCCTCTAAATTAGGACAGCATACCTTTTTCAGCGTTGTTACATTTGAACACCAACTTTCGTTGATGTAGAAACACAATCCACTACCTCTGGTTTTCCCCGTTAACTCCGCGATGCGATCCGCTATGAACAGCTGGTAGCCCGGCAGATGAAGCGCGTTGTCCGGAATGGCTTTACTCAGCCAGGTTTCAGTGAAGCACATTGCAGCAGAGTTTGAAAAGTCCTTGTTTGGTGCGGGTGAGGAGAAGAAGTTCATCCGTTTTGTTAGGAAGGGAATGGACATTCGTGAGATGAATGCTTAGGAGCGCAGTTCGAAAGCCACGCGTGCAGAGCCGGCACATTTCCATCTTCTGTGTCTGCATGTGCGTTGGAAAAACATGGCTGTACCTCCGATTAGAATGTCCAACAAAACGTCCGAATAATCAAAAACCGGATAAATGTTGTCTGGGATGTGCTGCTTAATGTTAAGGTGTTCGTCTCTGGTAAAACTTATAGAAGAGGAATGACAAAACACAGAACAAACAAACAAAAACAATAGAAGAATTGCGGAGCTCAGCGTCCTTGCTGCCATTTGCGGCGCCATGCTGATGGGTGATCAAAGTGATTCAAAGAGTGAATTAATACTAGAAAGATGAAAAAAGGCTAATTTCTGCTACCTTATGAGCTTTAAAGGGGTTATATGATGCGATTTAAATTTTTACTTTCTCTTTGGAGTGTTACAAGCTCTTGGTGCATAATTAAGATCTGTAAAGTTGCAAAGACTAATCTCAAATCCAAAGAGATATTCTGTATAAAATTTAAGGGTCAGCCACACCTACCTAAAACGGCTCGTTTTAACACGCCCCCACATGTCTACGTCAATATGTGAAAATATTAGGATATTGCCGCCTAAATGTGCACGCAGAGAAAGAAGGCGTGGTTTCAGTAACCGCAGTTAGTGTTGAAGCAGCATGTCAGGGAGACGCTGTGTGTTTCTAGACGAAAGCAAAAGCACTTTATTTGGCCTTCCGGAAGTAGATTCATTTAGGAATCTTTAAGATCACTTACAACAGAACAGCACAACCCAGATGTTTCGAATTTGTGCAACGCGTTTTATGGACGACAGTTTTTTTAACCTAGAATAGTACAAGGCTGGCTGTGCACAAAGGCTATTTTTAAAAAAAAAAAAAAAAGGGTTGATTCTGACTTTGCTATGACAATCTGGCGTGTCTGAATCACGACTGTAAGTATGTTTTTGTTATCAGTTTAAGTATTTGCTATTGACTATTCAAATGCCAGTTTTGCGCACGCAGGTCACGCGTTGTGTGTGTGTGTGGAGTGTGAGTGTGTTTGTGTGTTGTGTGTGTGTGTGTGTGTTAGAGTGTGTGTGTGGTGAGAAGTGTGTGTGTGTGTGTGTTTGGTGTGTGAGAAGAGAGTGTTGTGGTGTGTGTGTGTGTGTGTGTGTGTGGGTGTGTGAGAGTGTGTTTGTGTGGAGTGTGTGTGTGTGTTTGTGAGGGGAACAGGGTCACATCACAATCACAATCACATCACTGACTGCCTGTCAGAAATCATAGCACGTAAGCTGTCTTAACCGCGGCTTGTGTACAGCATCATCACTGTGTCTGTCACGCGACTCTTTTGCCCTTTCGGGCTTGAACTGATGGTAAAACTAACGACTTTATTTACTGTCTTTACATTTATTTTGAGAGATGAAGCTCGCGATTATGGTAAGAGGCTTTAAATTTTCCGACGCGTGCTTGTGGTGTTCGGCGAATCACAATGCACTGGGTCAGCTGGCAAATCAGAGCAGACTGCACTTGTCGGAAGAGGAGGGGGCTTTGTTGAAAACTATGCGTTTGAGAGAGGCGGGGCATAGAGACCTACAATAATGTACAGTATTTGAAAAAAATTTGTTTTTTGAACATTAAAGCATGTCAACATATTCTGTTACACCAAATACACAAAATAATGATCTTTAAAATAGCATCATATGACCACTTTAATAAACAATAATTGTGCGTCTAAACTATAAAATTAAAAAAGTACTGATGAAGACCAGATCATAACTAATAAAATATCAAAAATACATTAAACTTCACTCAATAATACAAAAATGTAATGATTTAAATAAATGGTTAAAAATAGTATTAATATTACTTATTATTAATAATAATAATGATAATTTAAACTATAATTAAAAGCTTAGTAGTCATGGAAATAAAAAACGACATAAATAATTTAGATATATTCACACCTGAAGAAAATCAAACGTAATGTTTAGTGCACTTGACACTCACCAGATATCGCTCCGATGAGACGCTGACGAGTATGAGATCATCTCCGATACGCACCTTCTCCCCCTCTGATCTCTGTTTAGACGCGGGATGAATGGTCCACCAGCAGGCCTCGCCTGAGAACACAAACACATGGATCATCAGGTGCGTGTCTGTGTCTCAGCTTCATCAGCTGCTGATGTGTTCAGACTTTACCTCAGCCTGAACAATCATTGCTTCACCTGTCGAGTCTTCCTGAAGTCCCACATCGAACGACAGTTTATCCGTCATCGAGCGCGACGTCTTCAAACAGGTCAGATACTGCGACAGAAAACATTCAACTCTCACACACCCTGCAGAAAGTCAAACTACGGAAGCTTTTTTCCACCACAGGATAAAAAAATAATAATTGAGACTTTTTCTTTTTCTTATATCACATATTTTTATATCTCAGAATTCTGAGTTTATATCTCACAATTCTGAAAGTCAGAATTGCAAGATACAATCTCAGAATTCTTCATTTGAAATCTCGCAAGTCTTTATTTTAAATTTCATGATTTTTAATTTCTCACAATTTTTCATTTTAAAACTCGCAATTCAGAGTTTATTTCTTGCAATTCTTAATTTTAAATTTCATGATTTTTTATTTAAAATCTTGCAATTCTTAATTTTAAATCTCATGATTTTTCATTTTAATTTAAATCTCATGATTTTTCATTTAAAATCTTGCAATTCTTAATTTGAAATCTCGCAATTCAGTTTATATCTTGTAATTTTTTATTTTAAATCTCGCAATTCTTAATTTTGAAAATTTCACAAATTTTTAATTTTAAATCTCATGATTTATTTAAAATCTTGCAATTCTTAATTTGAAATCTCGCAATCCTTCATTTGAAATCTCATGATTTGTTTTATTTAAAATCCGGCATTTTAAAACTCACAATTCTGAGTTTATATCTGGCAGTTCTGACCTTTTTTTCTCAGAAACGTGAGAAAAGGTCTCTATAGCTTTTTGATTTTTTTATCCCGTGGCAGAAACAGACTGATCTGATGGAGGATGACGCTGACGAACCATCCTGCTGAAGGAGTGTCTGAGGAGCACAGCGTGACCGTACAGTAACGTCCGGTGTCCTCCGCTCTGAGCCGCCTGAAAACACAGCGATTACAGTCACTCCATCATCAGACACACACAAATCACAACATGATGACAGTGAGAATCACTCACCTTTCTAATGAACTGCTGCGGGAGGCGTGAAGAAACAACAGAAAACAGCTTGAGACGTTTGCTTTTGATGATAAACACTCATCATTACACAACAGATACGCCATGTGCAATTAACATTATACACGTTTCCCACGCAGCAAAAAAAATATATTTCAAAAATATATTTCATTGAGCTTCACTGTTTACAACATATATTTAGCATATATATTTTGACCATTAAAAACATCTATCCCAGTGATCTCTCTCAACCCTGTCCAGCGATGGCAAACGCGCTCCAGGAGACCGAAGGTCATCAGCCGATGAGGAGACCTTTATGATCCACGGGGGGCAAAAGCAGCGTCGGCTGGACCTTAAAGACGTCTGACCTTTAAACAAAAGCCCTGCAGCTTCGAGCAGATCATGAAGAGACACTACAGAGCTACAGACTGATGCTGGTGCGACTAAACCGCCCGCAGACTATCAACACCGAGACCCTGAACCTCAGATTACTCTATAAATATAAAATATATTTTTTAAATTATGCATTCATTTTCCAAACCACTTGAACTATGTAGGAGGATGTTTACTTCAGTTAATTTTTATTTTATTTCAAGTAATGAAAAATATAATATAATAATATAACTACTAGCTGAATAAACAGTTTAAATTTATTTCAGCTAAATTTATTTATTTCAAGTACTGCATAACCTTTTATTTAATATATATAATATGTTTTCAGATGTAATATTACATTCATTTTCCAAACTAACTGTCATATATTTGTAAGTTCAGTAAAAAATCGAATGCCCTGACTGAGCCAGCAAAAATTAAATATGTATTTTTAAAAACTATGCACCGTCCACTGGGGGGGGGGGGGGGGCCTTCACATCAGACCGCTCACAGAACCCCACTTCTCTGAACTCCTGGATGGAGTTTGTTCTGCATCTTCGTTATTAATGCCCACAAGATATTCTACAGAAGCAATTAATATCTTTAGTTAAAGGTGGGGTAAGTGATTTCTGGTAGACAATGTTGACATTTGAAATCACTTAAACAAACACGCCCCTACCCCAAAACGGTCTCGCCTTATTTTGATAGCTCCGCCCCACATATACGAACGCAACCCAGGCAATGTTTAGTTCTGTGAAACAAAGCAAATCCAATGTTACACCGTGTCTACACCGGACGCGAGTGGCACGGCGCGACAAAATACTATAGAACTCATTATAATCAGTGATGCTGTCTACACCATAGATATATATACACATATCTATTGTCTACACTGGATGTGGTGCGACACGACAAATCCCCGACAGAAAACTGCTGCTGCGTTCTATCATGACATTTTCATCGGTCGCTTTGTCGCGTCCAGTGTACTAGACAGACTTTAGCTGTTGCGGCGCAGACACGGTGTTACTCACCGATCGAGAAGAAACAAAGCAGCATCGGCTGATCGCAGGCCTTCGCTTCTTGAGTTCTCTCCAGCGCTGGAAAGCTGATCCCATATTTACACGGGTCCTACTTCTTGCCTTAAGCCTTCTTTTGTTCTGCAGACGTTTTCCTCTTTTGTTTTTTATCTGCCATCTCTATCTTTCTGTCGCTCGGCTCGGCTAATGTGTGCACTGAACTCTCTCTCCTCCACATCATGATTAGACACGCCCCTTACTGCTGATTGGCTACAAGTTTGTTTTGCTATTCGGCCCGAATCAGATAAAAAATCGCTTACCCCACCTTTAAACCCACGGCTTCACGTCACAATATTGATGCTGACTGTTCACCTGTGTTTGGCGTGTTTTCATACGTACGTCGTTGTTTTGTCCGGTTTTGGCGAGCATCTCCTGCAGCGCGCGGACAGACAGCGACTGCTCCAGCACAAAACTACAGATGCACAGATCTGGAGGAACATACTGAAACACACACACAATATAACAAAGAAATCACACGCAGACTCTGCTTCAGCATCATAAACGGCACATTTTCATTTCACAGCCACTGAAAACCCAAAACACAATGATTAAGATAAATGCATAAAAACACATGATTCCTCTTCATTTCTATTTAGACGCACCTGAACACACAGCAGTGCTGAATTACTGAAACTACTGCTTTTACCAAAGCACTGAATGCACTCATTCCTCTCAGTTCATGCATGGAATCGAACCCATGACCTTGGCGTTGCAAGCACCATGTTTTACTGCTTGAGCTACAAGAAAACCCTGCATTATCTCATTAGAACTACAATATATAGTTTTTAATATATTCATCTAGGCTTAATATTATGTGCAAAATACAAAACTCTGAGTGTGCAAGTAGTAGTTTTCAGCAAACAAAAATATTCGGCCAAAAATTAATTTTCCGTTTCGGTCGGAACAGTTTTGAAGGAAATATTCGCTCCACTTTTACTTAACATGTTGCTTTCAATATTTGAATAAATCTGTCATGAATACAAGATTTAGGACAGCCACTGTTTAAATGTTTATATTTCAACGAAAATTGATATATCATTAAAGAGTGGATTTTTTTTGGTCAATTAATTTTTTTGTACAAACAGTGTTACTTTAGTATCATTGAGATAATATTATAGCTTTAAATTCGTTTTTTTTATTTTAGATAAAGTTTTAGTAATTTTGCTGTATATTTTTATTATATCCTATATATATATATATATTAACTTATTCAATATTATATTATTATTTATCTTTTTTATTATATTATAATTTTTACTTTCAGTTTTTAGTTTAGTTTTTTAAAATAGTTCTTTAGGCAAGTTTAAGCTAAGTACAACAATTAAAATGAGAAACTAGCTGAAATAAAGTTGTTTATATTTTACTTATTTCAGTTTTTGTTTATTTTATTCTTATTTCATTTTTTTTTTTTTAGTTACAGCTTAGTTTTAGTTGAACTATAATACCCTGCGTGCAATTTATTATATATTTATTAAAAAACTTACATCTCAGTTTCAGTTTTCAGCTAAAAACGCATGTTTATGGCATCAGATCTTTCTTGCACTTTAACAACAACAAAACATGACTGTGAAAATGTGTATTTTAAAACATGAAATAACTGCAAGACCCTCTAATAACCCGGCATCCATAAGTGTTCAGAGAATGAACTAGAGTTCGTTATGCAGAAGGAAACTGAAGGTTCGAGTGTGATTTAGAGCCGCTCTCGTGTTCGGAGCAGGTTTGGGATTGAAGCCAAAGAGGCCAGAAGATCCCGCTGACAGTATGAGGTGAGCATGGAAATAAATGAAGCACATCACGCACACTGCCTCCTTTACTGGAGAACCAGCAAACAAACCCTGCATGACGTGATCACGTGTCCAGGTATCCGTCTGCTGGAGAAACTTTCTCAGAGCTTCAGCTCTTTGTTATTAGGACACGACCTGCGGAAGAACCTTCAAGAGATTCTTTCTAGCAGTCACACTTCTGAACTAGTTGCTTTGGCCCTGTAAACTCACCAGGGTTATTATAAAACTATATATATATATATATAGTTCATCACATGCGTGAGCAGCTCTACGATACAAACAGTCAGAGCTTCTACAATATCATGCACGTTGTTGAGAAATCAATACGTAGCAAAAAACTTATTTTTAAGGGAACAATCACACCATTTTTCTTCCAGGCTTAGTTTAACAGTAACTCTGTTGTGGCAAGCCTGTATTAAAGGGTTCAAAAATTTAAGGGTTTGTTAATTCCTTTAATAAAATATAATTCATTATGTTTTAAATGCCTCATTTGATACCATACAAATTAATACCAACAAAATGTTGTAAGTACATAATTAATTAATATTTTTATTATTATAAAAATAAGTCCTGGCACACATTCTGCAATGATTACAGTATTAATCAAATGTAAAATTTAAAATAATTTCAAATCAATCTTTTAAAATAAAAAATCGAATAAAACTATTCTTCATAAAAATCTAAATTAAAATACATTTTTAAATAATTAAATGAAACACGTTAATAAAATATAAATTAAAACAAATACTTTAAAATAATAAAAATAAAACACTAATTCCTAAAATAAAAATAAAATACACAACAATAATAAAACACTCATTATACCAATTGACAATTCAAAATAAATGTACAATAAAACCTATAACTCCTAAAAAAATGCATTAAAATAATAATTTTTAAATCACAACCAATAAATAAACAAATTATTAATTCATAAAATATACAATTAAAATAATTTAAATAAAACAAACTAACGTTATGCATAAATCAAACTTTTACAATAAAACAGAACAATAACAATTCCTTCATAACAATATAAAATTCAAATAAATACCTTATAAAAACAATCAGATAAAACACTTTAAATTAAATACTTTTAAAATAAAAACAAAATAAAACACTTACTGACAATTAATTCATAAAAATATAAGATTAAAATAAAAACTAATGAAAATGAAACACTTAATAAATATTTCATTTGTTTAGCTGCATGTCATGTGACCATTAACGAACATCAGAGAATCATTCATATGGGAATGTGTTGTTAAACTACTGAATTTGCGATCAAAGGTCTTGAGAAAGGTTTGGGTGTATGTACATGTTTATCGTCTAACAGTCATCGATCATGAGCGAGTCCTGCTGAAGTGTTTTAAGCGCTCAGCTCATCAGCTGTGAAAGTGGATCATTAGTTCTCTTTCTCCCCGAGGAGCGACGCTTCTCATAAGAATAGAAAACGCACAACGAAGCCAAAGCAGCAGCGCGAGCGGAGATACATCATCCCCGTCTCAGCTAATTACCATCACATCCGGCTCTGAGATCAGAACTAAAGCCGGTGAGGACAGTGAGCACGTCTCCATCCACAGCTCAGGACGAGAAACACGCAAACAAAGCTAAAGCGCGCGCTAAAGTCAACGAGGAGCGATGTGGAAGAATCCAGTTAGTCGCATCTATGAGCTCGACACAGAAACTTCACACCAACGATAACTATGACGATAACTACAGTCATAACTATGATAACTACAGCTATAACGGTAACTATAAAAATAACGGTAACTAGGTTATAAACAAAAACCACTACGATAACTATAATACCTACAACAATATCTATAACGATATCCACAACAACTACACTAACTATAATGGTAACTATAATGACGACATTAATGATAACCACATCGACAACTATAACCATGACCGTAACTATAACAATAAATATAACTACAACGCTAACCACAACAACAACTATTACGACTATGACAATAACTATAACAACCACAATACTATAACGAAAACTGTTATATAACTTATGACCACTAGGAATGTAACGATTCACTCAACTCACGATTCGATTCACGATTTTTTTTTTAAAGGGGTCATATGATGCGATTTCAAGTTTTCCTTTCTCTTTGGAGTGTTACAAGCTCTTGGTGCATAAAGAAGATCTGTAAAGTTAAAGATTAAAGTCTCAAATCCAAAGATATATTATTTATAAAAGTTAAGAGTCAATCACGCTTACTTAAAACGGCTCGTTCTAACACGCTCCCACATGTCTACCTCACTATGTGGACATATTTGCAGAACCCGCCCAAATGTGCTGCAGAGAAAGAGGCGTGTTTTCAGTAACCGCAGTTAGTGTTGAAGCAGCATGTCCGGGAGACGCTGTGTGTTTCAGTGTGAAAGTAAAAGCACTTTATTTGGCCTTCCGGAGGTAGATGCATTTAGGAATCATTGGTTAAGATTAATTTACAAAAGAACAGCACAACCCAGATGTTCGAATTTGTGCAACGCATTTATGGACGGCAGTTTTTTTTAACCTAGAAGAGTACAAGGCTGGCTGTGCACAAGGCTATTTCTAAAAAAAAAAAAAAAAAGGTCAATTCCGCCTTTGCTATGACAATCTGGCACTTCTAAATCAGCGACTGTAAGTATGCTTTGTTATTAGTTTAAGTATTTGCTATTGACTGTTCAATGCGGAGTTTTGCGCATCGTGTGTATGTGCGTGTGTGTGTGTGTAAGTGAGTGTGTGAGTGTGTGTGTAGAGTGTTGGAGTGGGTGTATAGTGGATGTGTGTATCCGTTGTGTGTATGAGTGTATTGTGTGTGTGTGGTTTGTGTAGGAGTGTTTGTGGTGTGTGTGTGTGTGTGTGAGTGGTTGTGTGTGTGTGTGTGTATGAGTGTGAGTGTGTGTGAGTGTGTGTATGTGAGAGAGTGTGAGTGTGTGTGAGTGTGTGTATGAGTGTGAGTGTGTGCTGTGGTGTGTGTGTGTGTGTGGTGGGGGGGGGGGGGGGGGGGGTGAGAGTGTGTGTGTGAGTGTCTGTGAGAGAGTATGTGTGTGTGCGAGTGTGTCTGTGAGTGTGTGTGAGTGGTGTATGAGGGTGATGTGTGTGCTGTGGGGTTTGTTGTGTGGAGTGTGTTGGTGTGAGTGTGTGGGTGTGTGTGTGTGTGTGAGTGTTTGAGTGTTTGTGTGTGTGTGTTTGAGTGAGTGAGAGAGCATGTGAGTGGGTTTATGAGTGTGCGTGTGGGTAATGAGTGTTGTATGAGTGTGTGTGTGTGTGTGTATGCGTGTGAGTGTGTGTGTGTGTGTGTGTGGAGTGTGTGTGTGTGTGTGGGTGTGTGAGTGTGGTGTGGTGTGTGTATGAAGTGTGAGTGTTGTGTGGAGTGTGTGGGGGGGGGTATGAGTGAGTTTTGTGTGTGTGTGTGTGCATGTGTGAGTGTGTGTTAGTGTGTGTATGAGTGTGGAGTGTGTTGTGTGTGTGTGTTGTGTGTGTGTGTGAGTGTGTGTATGAGTGAGTGAGTGTGGGTGTGTTGTTTGTGGTGTGTGTGTGGTGTGTGAGTTGGGTGCATGATTGTGCGTGGTTGTGTGTGTGTGTGTGTGGGTGTGAGGGGGTGAGTGTGGGGGGTGTGTGTGTGTTGTGTCGCTGGGGTGGATGAGTGGGTGTATGAGTGTGAGTGTGTGTGTGGTGTGGGTGGTGTGTGTGTGTGTGTACTGGTTTATATATCCTGGTTGGGACTTAAACCTGACTACACACAGACTGTCATGGTGGGGACCTAAATTGTGGTTCCCACGGGTAAACAAGCTAATAAATCAAACAAAATGAAGTTTTTTTTAAATCTAAAAATGCACAAAGTCTCCTGTGAGGGGTAGGTTTTGGGGTAGGTTTGTGTAGAGCAATAGAATATACGGTTTGTACAGTATAAAAACCATTACGTTTATGGAGAGTCCCCACAAGGATAGCCGACCAGACTGTGTGGGTATGTGTGCATGCGTGCGAGTGAGTGAGTAGTGAGTGAGTGATTGAGTGATTGAGTGTGTGTAGTGTCTGTGTGTGTGTGTGTGTGTGTGTGTTTGTGTGTTGTGTTTGTGTGTGTGTGTTCTGTGTCTGTGTGTGTGTGTGTGTACGTGTGTGATAGAGTGTGTGAGTGTGTGTGTGTGTGATTGTTGCGGGGAATCAGGGTCACATCAACGCGAGTGAACTGCTGTAAGAAAGCTCGCCCTTCAGCTGTCTTCCGCTGTCTTGTGTACTGCATCATCACTGTGTCTGTCACGCGACTCTGTTGACCTTTCGGGCTTGAACTGATGGTAACTAACGACATTATTAACTGTCTTGATATTTACTTTGAAAGATGAAGCTTGCGATTATGTTAAGGGGCGTTACATTTCCGACGCATTTGTGCTTGTGGTGTTCGGCCAATCACACTTGCACTGGGTCAGCTGGCCAATCAGAGCAGACATGCGCTTATCGGAAAGAGGGACTTTGTAGAAAACAAAGCGTTTTGAGAGAGGCGGGGCATAGAGGACCTACAATATTGTACAGTATTTGAAAAATAATGTGTGTTTTTGAACATTAAAGCATGTCAAAACATATTCTGCTACACCAAATAATGATTTTTAAAATAGCATCATATGACCCCTTAAAAAAATTATATTTAAGAAAATTTATAAATTAAATGTGTCCTTTTATTAATGCTTGGACAAAATGCTGCACATTTCTTTGTCAAATTGAAATAACACTATAATAATATACTAATATAGCACTTGCATATTATTGCTCTTTTGTTTGTTTTGATTGCTTCTATCGCTTTTTAAAAACGTCTGCTAAATAACAAATGTAAATATATTGTAGAATAACAAACCTAATTTGAAATTTAAAAACAAAGCCCCCAAATCAAAATAAATAAGTAACACAATGAAAATAAACCTCTTCATATAACAACCCGGCTTTGTCTTGGCTCTTTCCTGTTAAAACAGAGGCAACCACTGCATTTATCACGATCCAAACAAGAATGCTGCTACATGCACCACGATCATTTTTTAATCGAAATTAGACTGTATAATTTCAAAATTTGAAAAAACAGAATGGTCTGGCTTTAGCTTTGAAATTGTTACATAAAACACCTGCATGAAACAGAAACAGCAGATGTGCTGATTGAGATGCAGATTCACTCTCTGCCAGAAGGTGGCGCTTAAAGCCTTTCCTTGGTTACCGCTGTAAACAAGCAGCGCTGCGCTTATGAACCGCAATGATACAGCGTTTCCTCGGTTACCACTGTAAACAAAGCAGCGCCGCGCTTATAAACATCAGTAGCAATAGAGTGTTTCCTTGTTTACCGCTGTAAACAAAGCAGAGCTGCTTGTGAACAGCAATGATGCCGTGTTTCCTTGGTTACCGCTGTAAACAAAGCAGCGCGCTTATGAACAGCAATGATACAGTGTTTCCTGGGTTACTGCTTTAAATAAAGCAGAGCTGCACTTATGAACAGCAATAATACAGCGTTTTTTTTCTTGGTTACCGCTGTAAACAAAGCATCGCTGCGCTTATGAACAGCAATGATACAGTGTTTCCTTGTTTACCGCTGTAAACAAAGCAGCTCTGCTCTTATGAACAGCAATGATACAGTGTTTCCTGGGTTACCTCTGTAAACAAAGCAGCGCTGCGCTTATTAACAGCAATGATAGTGTTTCCTTGGGTACCGCTGTAAACAAAGCAGCGCTGCACTTATGAACAGCAACGATACAGTGTTTCCTTGGTTACCACTGTAAACAAAGCAGCACTGCACTTATTAACATCACTGATATAGCGTTTCCTTGGTTACCGCTGTAAAAAAAGCAGAGCTGTGCTTATGAACAGCAGTGATACAGTGTTTCCTCGGTTACCACTGTAAACAAAGCAGCGGCCGTGCTTATGAACAGCAATGATACAGCGTTCCCTTGGTTACCGCTGTAAACAAAGCAGCGCTGCGCTTATGACAGCAATTGAGAACAGTGTTTTCCTTGTTGACCAGCTGTAACAGCAGCGCTGCGCTTATGAACGCAATGATGACAGCGGTTCTGTTACCGCTGTACAAAAAGCAGAGCTGCCTTACTGAACACAATGTTACCAACAGGTTTTCCTTGGTTTACCTGCTTGTAAACAAAGCAGCCTCTGCACTTATTAACATCAATTTTACAGGGTTTCCTCCTGGTTACCGCTGTAACAAGAGCACGCTGCTCTATGAACAGCATGTACAGTGTTTCCGTGGTTACCGCTGTTAACAAAGCCGCTGGCTTATGAACAGCAATGATACGTGTTTCCTTGGTTACCGCTGTAAACAAATCAGCGCTGCGCTTATGAACAGCAATGTTACAGTGTTTTTTCCTTGGTTACCGCGGTAAACAAAGCAGCGCTGCGCTTATGAAAAGCAATGATACAGTGTTTCCTTGGTTACCGCTGTAAACAAAGCAGCACCGCGCTTATGAACAGCAATGATACAGTGTTTCCTTGGTTACCGCTGTAAACAAAGCAGTGCTGTGCTTATGAACAGCAATGATACGGTGTTTCCTTGGTTACCGCTGTAAACAAAACAGCGCTGCGCTTATGAACAGCAATGAAACAGCGTTTCCTTGGTTACCGCTGTAAAAAAAGCAGAGCTGCACTTATGAACAGCAATGATACAGTTTTTCCTTGGTTACTGCTGTAAACAAAGCAGAGCTGCGCTTGTGAACAGCAATGATAGTGTTTCCTTGTTTACCGCTGTAAACAAAGCAGCGCTGCGCTTATGAACAGCAATGATACAGTGTTTCCTTGGTTACCGCTGTAAACAAAGCAGAGCTGCGCTTGTGAACAGCAATGATAGTGTTTCCTTGGGTACCGCTGTAAACAAAGCAGCGCTGCACTTATGATTTAATATGCATATACAGAGGCAAAGAGGAAAGGAAAATATACCATCTAAACTTTTCTGAAGACGTAATTTCCCCTCAGACATGCAATTTCACTAAACCCTACCCCTCAATGATCGCGATTTGTTTTAGCATCCCCCCGATTGTGAAGATCACATAATTTTAATCGATTTTACCCCAACGCGGAATCACGGTTATCGTTACTCCCCTAAGGACAATTAAATAACTATTCACGATTAATGTAATACTAATAACACAATTATTACATAACCACAATGACACTATAGACTATAACATGAAATATTAGAATAACGCAAACCATAAGATAAATAGGCTGGCGTAGGCCAAAAAAATTGTTTTCATACTCAGTCGTATTGATTAATTACCAAACAACGTAATGTCAAATCTTTCTTCTTTCTTCAGCACGCTCAGAAAAAAAGTGCGGTGGATGGTCAGCCGGGACGGTGCCTTTAAAGGTACACTTTTGTACCTTTTAGGTACGCATATGTACACTTTAGGTACTAATATGCACACTTTAAGTACTAATGGCCTCTTTTGGTGCCGCCCCAGCCGACAACTTTTGTACCTTTTTTGAGAGGAAGTTTAAAGCCAGATTTTTGCTCCAAAGTGAAAGTAGTAGAAACCAGACCATTAATCTTCCCTAACAAAATAAATATCTAAATAGAAAAATGTATTTCTTACTTTCTGCATGCTCTAATGAGTGATATTGTTATCAATCAAGAACAGGTTTGGGTTGCCCTGAGAATAATTATCATATAATATCACTTTTTGTCCTCTTAAAATTGCACATTTGATAGTAGCTTATTTTAGATGCGAGTACTTTTTTTCATTATCAAAATCATACACCTCCGTGAAAAATTGTACAACCTCAGTTTTATATGGTTCATTTATTCTGAACCAATTTTTGTATCAATTAATTAATTATTTTTATTAATCATTGGTCTCCAATAGTAGCATACATTTAAATCATAATAAGCACAGTTAAGACCACACATATAGCACCTCAATACCACGGTAAAAATATAACTATATGGTTTTTAGGTAGCTTACTTGTATGAAAAACAGTAGTCTAAAAGCATTCAGTATAAATGCACACATGCTATAGCTTAATCACAAATACATACTACAATTATATACCATTATTCTTTTAATAAATTCAGTGTGAATATCCCAAATTTCTGCCACAATACCATGGTGCAGTGAGTGTCACTACAGTAAATCCATGGTAAATGATGGTGATTTGTAGATTGAAAAGCCTTCTGACTGTCTCGTTGCACACAGTGTTTCTCCTGTTTGGCTTTAAACTAGTTTAACTCACCGAGTCATTTGTGTTCATCGCTGAATTCAAGCGCTTCACACTGACACTGGATCTCACGGCGCTGCTTAATGCATGCGTGACCGAGTAAATGCATCTGGGCTTCGTTTCCCAAGAGCATCGTGGGCCTAAGTTGATCGTTGAACCATTGTCACCAGTGGAGCTGCGATCAACTCGGGCTTGCGATGATTTTGGAAAACACAGCCCTGCTCTAGTGAGCTCGCGCGATTCAAATGAGTTGCGCTGTTTCGTTCAGCTTTAGGCGCATAAACATTATATCGAACATTTATCAAACTCTTCATATCGTTTTATCGAGGAAAATTATATCACGATAATTATCGTTATCGAACTATCGCCCAGCCTTAACGATAACTGTATTAACTATAACTGCAACAATAACCACAACTATGATAGCTAAGACAATAACTATAACAATAACCACAATAACTATAACGATAAATGTAATAACTATAACAACAACTATAACTACAGCGATAACTATAACGATAACCACAACAAAAATAATAATAAATAATAACTTTAACAATAATGATAACTACAACAGCAACAACAACTACAATATTAACTATAATGTTAAGTATAACAATAACTATAGCGATAACTATGATATGACCATAGCAATATTTTAAGCGCGTTCTGCAGTTGTGTCGTCTGTCGCTTTAAATGTTCAAGCTCTTTAAAGTCGGTGGATTCTGATTGGCTGTCAGTGTTTTTATCTTTCATCAAATGGAAGAAATCATGCTATAGTTGTAGTGGTGGACTCACTATTCTCTGAGAATGATTTCTAAAACTTTATGGTTATAGATATGGTTATAGTTATCATCCATGGTGTGAACGAGCCTTAAAGGGTTAGTTCACCCAAAAATGAAAATTAGCCCACAAATGACTCGCCCCCGAGGCATCCTAGGTGTGTATGACTTTCTTCATTCAGACAAATCCAGTCGGAGTTATATAAAAAATTGTCTTTGATCTTTCAAGCTGTTTAATGCCACTCAGAGGGTGTTGCATGCATCAGTCCAAAAAGAAGTTAAATAAAAAGCGCTCATCCTTAAAAATTTGCCACATCCATGCACAACGCCGACCTCATACGTCATCCGCCCGGAGCTGCTTCTGTGTACAACTGCTGGCGCAAGCTACATTAAAGTGATTATTACGTTTTGAATATGGATATTTTTCTTACAAAAACGCATCGATTCGCTACAGAAGGCCTTTGTTCACCCCCCGGAGCCGTGTGAGACACTTTTTTTTATGGATGTTCGCTTTTTGTTTAACTTCTTTTGGACTGAAGCAATACAACACCCGCTGACTGGCATTAAATAGCTTGAAAGATCAAGAACATTTTTTAATATAACTCCGATTGTGTTCGTCTGAAAGAAGAAAGTAATATACATCTAGTATGACTTGAGGGTGAGTCATTTGTGGACTAATTTTCATTTTTGGGTGAACTTACCCTTTAACAAAGAGCTCAGGTTCAGTTGCTCAATTAATGAAAAAAGAGAAAGATGATGAGAGCAGACTGTGAGACCAGTTTACACAATTAAAAACAGACGAACAATCGCACAAACAGCAGCTCTATAAAAATACACGACACAAACACACAGAACAAGAAACACACACAAAATATACATGCCAGCAGAATCAGATGCATGTTTACGTCACATGCAGAATGATGACGTTTCTCTCATGTGAAAGCAGCCTGAGGTTGTGATTTCTCGTGTGGTGATGGTTCTCCTCACCTTGGCCTCTGACGTGGGCTCCAGGTAACACAGGCGGTTCCCCAAACCCTCAGCGCTCAGGCAGAACTTGCGGTTCTCCTTCTGAATGCAGGCCACACACTGCAGAACCACCTCATCGTCCTGACGGAAACAAACC
Organism: Sinocyclocheilus anophthalmus; assembly: GCA_018155175.1. Classification (NCBI taxonomy): domain Eukaryota; kingdom Metazoa; phylum Chordata; class Actinopteri; order Cypriniformes; family Cyprinidae; genus Sinocyclocheilus; species Sinocyclocheilus anophthalmus. The sequence goes on from JADLZN010007790.1 coordinate 62,646, forward strand.
AGAAATCACAGACACTGCTATTTAATGAACGCTCAAATCAAGCAGGAGTCCTGAATAAAAGATTATTATTTCTTTGTGAGGTTGAGATTTTCATATCGATACATGTTGACACTTTCATCCCAGTATACAGTGTATTATCACTGTATTGAATTAAATTACAAAAATAGGTTAAAAAGATAAACAATTTTTCAAATAACAAAAAAGAACATTTAAATGCACACACACACACACACAGTATAAAGCAAGAAAACGTTACAAACAGATTAAAGTGCAAATATAAAGAACACTAATGAACTAGGAAAAACAGACTTAATATTTTGTTTTTCTGCGATGTATATCGTGATATGAAAAAAATACAGACATTTTCAATCAATCATCCTAGAGTTAATGGAGTGATTTTGTCAGGGAGTGCATGTGCATAGAAAATAAAAATAATAAAAAAAAATTGAAGAAAAAAAAAACAGGTTTAAAAAACATTTTATCCTTTTAATAGGCCGAATTCCTAGTTTTTGACCAATTCAATATGACTCTAAAATAATAATGAGTTTATTGTAGGGATGTAGGGATGTAACGGTATGAAAATTTCTTATCACGATTATAGTGACCAAAATTATCACGGTTATCGGTATTATCACGGTATTGTTAAAATGTGCTGGAGATGTTAAAAAATTACCGACACATAAATCACGTCAGCAAGTTTTATATTTAAAAATCAACAAACAACAAATAAAATGACTTTTTGTTTGCATAATCACTAAAACAATAACATTACCAATGATGTTCGGATTTTAAATGACAACTTGACTGAAATATCTAATGTAAATGTTCAAATAAAGTTTTGAAAAAGTTTAATAAAAAGGTAAACCTCACATTTCAGCGTTTAAATAAGGAAAGGATATAAGTCGAAATAATAATTGATTATTAAATGATTATATGTATTTTAGATAGCTTATCTGAATTGTTTAAATGTGTAGAATCCACATAAGCTTGTTTTTCATCAGCCGGTCAAAGTTTACAGCAGGGCATACAGATTCGGTCCGTTTTTGGCCAGACAGAAACCACACACAGGCTGAATGTAAATATAAGTCACTGTAATTCCACTCGCTGACAGCAGGTGGCGCTTATGGACAAGCTGAATTAGAGTTTTTTCCGTAACCTCCGTGGACAGAGCAGTATTGTGATTAAAACACTTCCTTTAGGTATCACATGGAGCGAAGATGAAAACAAAAGGCCATCGAATCGTTTCTGAAGACAGTCAGAACCTTCAGAGGTACATTCATATAATTAATTCATTCATATATTCATTTGTATAATTCCCTTAGCACTCCTTTAAAACCTCACAGCTTTTCCGCCCTGTTTTCACTCAAAACTACACTACTCTGCTGCTGTGCGCACATGAGACCGTTACTGAAAACTGTGCTTTATGCTGGACGGTATTTATTTATCGCGAGTTGTTCAAATCGCGGTAATCTAATACGGTTTTAATGATAATTAACATATGAAACGGTAATACTAACCGTGGGGAGTTTTATCATGATTTATTGTTAATCGTTACATCCCTAATACTGAGATTGTAATGCTATGAAAAAAAATATTAAGCAAAATAAGAAATATATTGTAATACTGTAACAAATACTGTAAAATTTTAAAAAGTGAAGTAAAAATGTTACTTCACTTTAAAATGACTAACAATTATGTTAAAATTTTTTTGTTTTTAAACCGTAAACCATCAAGCTTTTATTTTGACGGGTTGCCAGCAAACAAAAACATTAGAGCGTCTCAGAACGGCTGGATTTACAGTGAATTAATCAATCCTTTATCAGACGCTGAAATACTGTACGATGAACTACACATTTAATGAACATGAACTACATTTAATTAAATCAAATCACACTAAGCCATAATCACGCTATCGCCTCTATTTCGATATATCGTGCAGCCCTAATCTGAACATTTTCAACCAATATCTAGATCTCTTTCTCAGAAGGCTGCTTTGTGTTCAGGTTTGTTTCAGTGTTAGAGAGTGAATTAAACCCGATGACTGAATACAGACACATTCAATGACTGAAATATGATCAAACGTTCTGTTGTTTCAGAATCACACTGAATTTCTCCATATGGAAGCGCAGTTTGAGTGTGTGTATGTGTGTGTCTGTGTGTGTCTGTGTGGGTTGTGTTTGTGTGTGTGTGTTTGTTGTGTGTGTGTGTGTGTGTTTTTGTGTGTGTTTTTGTGTGTGTGTTTTTGTGTGTGTGTGTGTGTGTGTGTGTGTGTGTGTGTGTGTGTGTGTGTGTGTGTGTGTGTGTGTGTGTGTGTGTCTGTGTGTGTGTGTGTGTGTCTGTGTGTGTGTGTGTGTGTGTGTGTGTGTGTGTGTGGTTGTGTGTGTGTGTGTTGTGTGTGTTGTGTGTGTTGTGTGTGTTGTGTGTGTTGTGTGTGTTGTGTGTGTTGTGTGTGTTGTGTGTGTTGTGTGTCTGTGTGTGTGTTGTGTGTGTGTGTGTCTGTGTGTGTGTGTTTGTGTGTGTTTGTTTGTGTTTGTGTTTGTGTGTGTCTGTGTCTGTGTGTCTGTGTCTGTGTGTCTGTGTGTCTGTGTCTGTGTGTCTGTGTCTGTGTGTCTGTGTCTGTGTGTGTCTCTGTGTGTGTCTCTGTGTGTGTCTCTGTGTGTGTCTCTGTGTGTGTCTCTGTGTGTGTGTGTCTTTCTCTGGTGAATGTGCTGATGCTGTCAAGTGCCGCAGAACAATATCCAGATGCTTCATTTAATCGGGGGAAGTTCTGCAGCATCTTACCATCTGCTTTATTAAATATAAACCTCTAATTTACATCGGCATTATGCAGCACTGACACATCACTGAGGGTCAAAGGTAAACGGATCACACACCTTCCTCTGCCAATGAGATCAGCAAAAATAATGAAGAGTATGATGACAGCGGCTGCGGTTAATTAATGGAGAGGGGTTACACAGATCTGTATGATTACAGTGTAACTAACAAGTACGGTCACGTCTCATTTCATCTTATATTCATACATACATATATGTATGTGTGTGTGTGGGGGGTTGGGGGGGGGTGTGTGTGTGTGTGTGTGTGTTTGGTGTGTGTGTGTGTGTTTGTGTGTGTGTGTGTTTGGGTGTGTGTGTGTGTGTGAGAGAGAAGTGGTGTGTGTGTTGTGAATAGAAGGTGTGTGGTGTGTGGTGTGAAGAGAATGTGTGTGTGTTTGTGTGGTGTGTGTGGTGTGTGTGTGTGTGTGTGTGTGTGAGAGAGAGAGTGTGTTTGTGTGTGTGTGTGTGTGTGTTTTTGTGTGTTTGTGTGTTTGTGTGTGTGAGAGAGAGTGAGAGTGAGTGTGTGTGTGTGTGCGAGAGTGTGAAGTGTTGTGGTGGGTGTGTGAAGAGAGAGTGTGTGAGTGTGTGGTGTGTGGTGTGTGTCTGAGAGTGGGGAGAGATGGGTGCTGTGTGTGCGAGAGCAGAGAGTGTGTGAGTGTGGTGTGTGGTTTGTGTGGTGGCTGAGATTGTGTGTGTGTGTGTGTGTTAGAGAGAGTGTGTGGTGTGTGTGTGTGTGTGTGAGAGAAGAGTGAGAGAGAGTGAGAGTGTGTGTGGGTGTGGTGTTGAGAGAGAGTGTGTGTGTGTGTGTGAGAGAGTTGAGAGAGTGTGAAGTGGTGTGTGTGTGTGTGTGTGTTTTGTGTGTGTGGTGTGTGTGTGTGTGAGAGAGAGTGTGTGATTGTGTGTGTGTGTGTGTGTGTGTGTGTGTGGTGTGTATGAGAAGTGTGTGGAGAGAGTGTGTGTGGGTGGTGTGTGTGTGTGATAGCGAGATTGTGTGAGTGTGTGTGTGTGTGTGTGTGTACTTGAGATTGTGTGAGAGAGTGTGTGTGTGTGTTGTGTCTGAGAGTGTGTGAGAGAGTGTGTGGGTGTGTAAGTTTGTAAACTAGTTTTTTCCCTCACTGGATGCCACGGGAATGCCATCGTATAATGTTTTTTGTCTCGTCGCTCTGGCCGGACACGGCATCAGTGTGTTAAGGGGCGTAACATTTCCGTCCACGCTTGAGGTATTCGGCCAATCACACCGCATTGGATAGCTGGCCAATCACAGCACACCTAGCTTTTTCCGACCGATGAGCTTTGTAAAAATTTTTCAGAAAGGTGGGGCATAGAGGAGAAACAATAATGTACAGTAATGTGTTTTTTTAACCTTAAACCACATAAACACATATCATTACAACAAATACACAAAATAATGTTATTTTTAACAACATCATATAACCCCTTTAAAAACTTTTTTTGATTATTTAAATAAGTGAAAAATAAATATAAATATTGGATTAAAAAAATTAATTAATTTAATAATTTATTAAAATAATAAGATTAAGTTCTAAAATTTAATTAACTAAAAATGTTTCATAAAACATTATATTTTGATTTTATACAAGTGTGGTGGCAGTGACTATAGATAATCTCACCTCATTTCAAGGATATAACAAACATGTCTAAACAGCAGACCTAAACTTATAATATAGTTACTTATAGTTCCACTTCTGTAAGTAGTACAGATTATAAACTTACATGACCTTATAATGACGGAAAGGGAGAAAGTATACCATCTGACCAGAAGCAGGAATAAAACGTATGAAAAATGATTGACCAGAAGAGGGAATATCAAAAGCAGATCATCATAAATGGTCATAAATATAATGCCTGCACAGAGGTGTGTTCCTGTGTCTATGGATTTAACTCCCAAAGAGAAGGCGGCTTGTTTTTGTGAGTGTTTGTGGTGACTGATGATTGATGAGCTGTAGATGTTCTCAGGTCCTGCTGAAGTGACGCGTGACTCACACACTCAGTGTTCAGACGGACGGGATGCTATTAGTTCCTGCTGCTAGGACTCAGATCAACTAATAACACTTAACGCCACTCAAAATCACCACAACACACTCATCACTAGTGTAACATCCATTTAACATCCCAGCCTGCCTCAAACAGCTCTGGAGATCAGAGCGAAAGCAGAGACCAGAGAAACCACTGCAAACGATGCTCTAGAATGGGTTCTAAAAGTGGGGTCCGAGAAATAATTTTAGGTCTGTATGATTTCTGCGATGTGGAAAATGCGTCATGAATCTAGTCATGAAAATGGAATTTACACTATAACGCGGAATCTTGGATGAATAAATCAAAAGTAGTGCTGTACAATTAATGAAATTGCTATAATGACTAGTGGCTGTATATATTACAGCGCAAAAAGACTGCTATTTAAACATGAAGTCTGCATGTTGCGTGTTTCTAAATTATGCCATGAATTTCTGAGTGCAGAAATCTGACCGTTTCATTTATGAATGACAAATAAATTATTAGGTTTTAGTTCATATTAAAACAGTTTTATTTCAAATTCAGGCCTGAACATGTTTTGCTCAAACATCAGAATGACGTCTGATGTGAGCGGCTGTAATGAGACTGAAGTGACCGTGAGCTTTAAAGGGGTCATATGATGCTTTGTTAAAGATCATTATTTTGTGTATTTGGTGTAACAGAATATGTTGACATGCTTTAATGTTAAAAACTTATTATTTTTCAAATACTGTACATTATATTAGGTCCTCTATGCCCGGCCTCTCTCAAACGCTTCGTTTTCTACAAAGCCCCTCCTTCCGACAAGCGCAGTCTGCTCTGATTGGCCAGCTAAACCAGTGCAATTGTGATTGGCCGAACACCGCAAGCACTCGTCGGAAATGTAACGCCCCTTACCATAATCACGAGCTTCAGCTTTCAAAATTAATGTAAAGACAGTAAATAATGTCATTAGTTTTACCATAAGTTCAAGCCCGAAAGGGGAACAGACACAGTGATGATGCAGTACACAAACCGCGGTTAAGACAGCTAACTCCACTGTGATGTGACGCTGTCTCTCTCTCTCTACAAGACACACACACGCCGCAACACACACACACACACACACACATGCTCAAAACTATCTGCATTGGAACAGTCAATAGCAAATACTTAAACTAATAACAAAACAGTAGCTGATTCCGAAGCGCCAGATTGTCATAGCAAATCAGAATGACCTCCTCTCTAGGTTCACGAAACGGTCGTCCATAAAATGCGTTGCTGTTCTGTTGTAAGTCATCTTAAAAATTCCTAAATGCATCTACTTCCGTAAGGCCAAATAAAGTACTTTTGCTTTCGCACTGAGACACACAGCGTCTCCCTGACATGCTGCTTTAAACACTAACTGCGGTTACTGAAACCAAACCTTCTTTCTTTGCGTCCACATTTGGGCACATTATGCTAATATTCCCACATAGTGAAGTAGATATGTGGGGGCGTGTTAGAACAAACCATTTTAGGTAGGCGTGGCTGACTCAACTCTTATAAAGAATATCTCTTTGGATTTTAGACTTTAGTCTTTGCAACTTCAGGATCTTATCTATGCACAATCAGCTTGTTACACTCCAAAGAGAAAGAACAACTGAATCCGCATCATATGACCCCTTTAAAGGGGTCCATATGATGTTGCTAAAAAGAACATTATTTTGTGTATTTGGTGTAATGTAATGTGTTTATGTGGTTTAAGGTTAAAAAAACATTTTTTTCCACATACTGTACATTTTTTTTTCTCCTCTATGCCCCGCCTTTCTGTAACGTGTCGATTTTTACAAAGCTCATTTGTCTGAAAAGCGAGGTGTGCTGTGATTGGCCAGCTATCCAGTGCGTTGTGATTGGCCGAATACCTCAAGCGTGTGACAGAAATGTTACGCCCCTCACCATACTGTGATGATGCCCTGTCCGCCGGAGCGACGAGACAAAAACTAAAAAATAATAAAACCCATTATAAACAAGGCATTTGTTGCATCCATTGGGGACATAATTACGGATTATAATGACTGTCTTTTTACGCGTTGCGTTGCATATCGCGCCGTGTAAACATAAACCATGTCTGCATTTGTGATCAAAAATGACAAACAACAAGTGCTACTTTACACTACCCAAAACTCGCGTTTGAATAGTCAGTAGCAAATCCTTTAAATATGAAAACGTACTTACAGTCGTGAGTCAGAACAGCCGGCATTATAGTCTACTCGCCCAGGATCAGGAAACAGTCCTCCATAAAATGTGCTGCACACATCTGAATATTTTGTTGAAGTGTTCTGGAACATTGTTGTTACGGGGCTGACGAGATGTGAGACGTGTTGATCCATCTGCAAGCTTTATTTAAAGAGACGTGGTATAACAGGCAGGGTCGAACAGTGGCAAACAGGTATATGGCGGGCGAGACACAAGAATAGTCCTAGGGCTAGAGTAGGTCGATGATCGGCAGACAGAATCAGAGGGGCGAGACTAGAGGGATAAATCCTGGAAAACAGGCAAAGATCAGAAACCACATAAACAGGCAAGGCAAAACAATGAAAACACGGAGACTCGGAAAGGGGTGCAGGCTAAACAATACTCATCAGAGATTGTGGTTAGAGTGTGTGTTATATAGTGAGTGAGGTGATTAGAAAAAGCAGTGTGCAATGAGTGCAATCAGTGCAGAGTGCAAATCGTGCAAAGAATGATGGTATATGTAGTCCAGGGTGCTATGCAACAATTTGTGTTGTGCGAGAGTCAATGAAACGGAAAGGGTGACCTCTGGTGGTGAATAAAAGGAAGTCCATGAACCGAATTCGTGACATTTGTAAAAAAAAAATACAACGTTAACCACTTGGTCCGCAGTGTCGTGAGTTCTATCGTGAGTCCATTTTTGGAAGACCAACAAAGTAGTTTTCGCTTTCACCCACGAAACCATACAGCGTCTCACAACATGGGCGGCGGAAACAACAATGGTACTACAGCGCGAATAAAGTTACTCCTTCGTTTCTTTGCTTGGACATTTGGGCGGCGTTATGCAAAACTTCCCACATCATGACGTAGACATGTGGGGGGCGTGTTAGAACCAGGCGTTTATAGGTGGGCTTGGACGCATCTTACTTTATAAAGAGATCCTCTTTGGTTTTAGACTTTAGTCTTTGCAACGTTACGTGATCTTATGTACGGCATCCCGCCTGAGCGCGCTGTGTAGAAGGCGCTGCATACCCCCAGACTCGTCTTGCGAAGCCCATGACTACACTGCGCGCGGGACTGGGTTGTGGTGCCCAGACACAGCAATGTCACAGTAACCCGCGAGCTCGTGGTTGCGGTCAAAAAGCTCAGACTCTCGCTGGAGTCAACCTCCGGCTGAGTCGATCCTGTGCGGACATCGCAGTTCGATTACTCATTGGCACCGACTCATGTGGTGCACTTGTGACTCAAGACCAGTGGGCTGCCAGATAGTGGGGTAGGATACGGGAACACTGGACATGCGATCATAAGACAACTCGCAGCGCCGGCGCGCGTCTGCAGGTTGGAATGACTGAGACAAAGCCAGTCAAAAGTCGCACCTGCGCAAAGTGGGTGGGCTAACATACGTGACCCCATGTCGCGTGCAAACCTGTCTGCCCACGAGCCGTTCACTGACCCGAGTCACCGCGCGCGTGCGCAACTCCGCTGACCCGGATAGCTCCATCGCGCAGCAACGTCCACCAGAGTTTAGATGAATCACTTTTGCCCTGATGGAAATTTATCTTAGCTTCTCAATTAACTGATCCACTCTGGGAAAAGCCTCTGCTAAATGAATAAATAAATATACTACAATAAATGCGCCGAGGATCCAAACAGATCCTGCGTAATAAACACTAAAACAAATGAAAACTACTTCATCGCTGCATCAAGCAGCAGCAGCAAATATCTGTCCAGGGAATCCAGGTCATTTCCCAAAGGAAAGAGGAATCACAAAACCAGATCCACACATTTATATTTACGTATTTGGCAGATGATTTTATACAGTTTGAGCTACAGGTTCTACATAATCTTTCTACAGCAATGAGGACGACTGTATTTTAAAAACGTCATGAACTGAGAAATCAAACTTCCCTTGACATATAAGAGCTCGTTGTACTATAAAAACATCCTGAAAGTTTCAGAACTCAAAACTTTCTCGTTAGTCTAAAATCAGCTTATATTGAAGCCAGTTTGTGGAATGTGCCACTCTATGATGTAATAGAGTGGCTAAACTCCGCCTCTGCAGAAGATCACTGCCTGTTTAGCCCCGTCCTCTGATTCTACATCACTGCCTGTTTAGACCCGCCCACCGATTCTACATAGCTGCCTCTTTAGCCCCGCCCACTGAATCTACAGCACTGCCTGTTTAGCCCCGTCCTCTGATTCTACATCACTGCCTGTTTAGCCCCGCCCACCGATTCTACATCACTGCCTGTTTAGCCCCGCCCACCGATTCTACATCACTGCCTGTTTAACCCCGCCCAAGATCTACTCACTTGCTTTTAGTCCCGCCACCGTCACCATCGCTGCCTGTTTAGCCCCGCCCAATGATTCTACATAACTGTCTGTTTAGCCCCGCCCAACGATTCTACATCACTGCCTGTTTAGCTCCGCCCACTGATTCTACATCACTGCCTGTTTAGCTCCGCCCTCTGATTCTACATCACTGGCTGTTTAGCTCCGCCCACCGATTCTACATCACTGCCTGGTTAGCCCCGCCCACCGATTCTACACCACTGCCTGTTTATCCCTGCCCACCAATTCTACACCACTGCCTGTTTAGCCCCGCCCACCGATTCCACCGTTCTACATCACTGTCTGTTTAGCCACGCCCACCGATTCTACATCACTGTCTTTTTAGCCCCGCCCACCGATTCTACATCGCCGCCTGTTTAGCCCCGCCCACCGATTCTACATCACTGGCTGTTTAGCTCCGCACATCGATTCTACATCACTGCTTGTTTAGCCCCGCCCACCGATTCTACATCACTGCCTGTTTAGCCCCGCCCACCGATTCTAC
>JADLZN010007790.1:77500-82500 GCA_018155175.1 Sinocyclocheilus anophthalmus
TGAAAACATTGAGTGAGTTAAGCAGACAGTGAAGTAATAACAGTAGATCTGTTACCGTACAGTGTTTTACTCCACGCTGTGATTTATCATCTGCGTCTGACATGCAGATGTATCACTGGTAAGTAGCAGCGGCACAGTAAACGTCATCAGCTTTAACAGGAGCGAGAGTAAGTGCTGATGAGTAGGGTTGGGTACCGAAACCCGGTACCAATATGGCGCCGGTACCGATGTAACCGGTATGTAGTAGAACCGAATCCGAACGCAGATTTCGGTGCCTCATGTCGGTGCAATGCCTGAGCGATCGATTGAAATATTTGTCCTCTGGTTCTCCGAAACGGACGTAAGAAGCATCATCACCGGCACCGCACGTGAAAAATAATTTCCAGACTGAGAAAATGCACGTGAACTCAAGTCGGAGAGCTCTAATAATACAAATCCAACACATCGTTGTAGTAACGAGAGTGTCCATTAGGGCCGCACGATAAATCGAAATGGAATGGAGATCGCGATTCGACAGAAGCTGTGATGGTCGTGTGTATCTTTCAGTGAAGCGCGGTTCTGTGATCAGCAGTAAATCTCCTCCAACTGCGAGAAACTCCAATACACCTCGCAGAAAACCATAAAGTCCTATCGCTGCGGCTGAATAAACAAGAAGATCAACTGTTTCATTGTTCAACGTGCTAAAAAACACACCGACTACGGTCAATATACTGTTTATTCGAGTTATTATTTTATAATGGCCTCATTAAATAATATATTTATCATGCATGCCTTTACACTGTGTGCGGATACATGAAATATGTTGCGTGCCTATTCTGTGGTGAGAGCCTCTCATCCCCAGAAGGATTTATTTTCCAAACTCGACTTGACGTTATGAAGTTAGTTTGGAAGGTAAAAATATTTTATTAAATTGTGGATTTTTCACAGGCTTTCAGAGGAGCAGCAATTTACTTCACAAGCCTATTCCTGAGAAGCTACGCAAACATCTGTCATTAATCCCGCAACGATTTCTTCGATTTAGAATCGCGCAATAAAATCTCTGCGATTTTTTTGCTGTAACTGTCAGTGAACTACGACTTTGTGTAGTAAATGCTGCTTCATCTGAAAGTACGTGATGATGATTTACTGCTGATTATAGAACCGGCTTTACTAACAAAATGCGCATGACAATCGCATTCGATTAATCGTGCAGTCCTAGGTCCCTTTTGTTTTTCCACATTCCGATTAAAAGCACAGCTCGGGATGAGAGCATCCGGGACCTTTTTACTCCACAACACCAGTCATGCTTCCTTTTGTGATCTGATGAGGCTTCTTTTCACAGAATGAGGCAGAAAATATATTCTATACTATAATAAAGGCTATTTTGATTAGCAATGGATTATAAATAGACTTAATTATGATGAAAATACCAGAGATGGCTTGAATAACAAAGATAAACTATACTTTGTCACAGTCAAGTGTTTATTGTCTTTGTTTTGTTGTTTTATGGTATAAGTGTCTTGTTTACTCCTTTACAGCTATAATAGCGATGTTTTTGTCCATATTAGGGATTTCCTGGAGGGTCATGAGTTCTCTACTTCTGTGACTGGATATGTGGATTTTTTGTGCGAGGGCGCCCTCTGGCGTCCAGTAAGAATGAAACGGACATCGTGTGTTTATAGTGCTAATGGACAATCCATCATTTTTTGGGGGAATTTCTTTTTTTTATTTTTTATTTTTATAAGTATCGGTTCAGGCACCGTTAGCGAAAAACCCAACGATACCACCCTATACTGCTGCGCCTGATTCTAGCATCTCGACATTCATGTTTGGAGAACGTCTCAAAATATGAATGCTGTGTACAACGACGTCAGACATGAATCTTTAAGAGATTATAGATACCCATATATGATTAGTGCGGGGCGGTTGACCCAAATATTTTATATCATGGTATTTTGTTTTACTTATACCGGTTTCACTGTAAATGACGGTATTTTTTTTCATGCATGACCGTGTGTTAACCATAATTTCTACTGATTGAGTGAGGAAATACTGCAGTATATTGACTTAAAATACCCTATTTTACTGTCATGAGGAGTGAATATTGCCAAAAAATACCACACTAAATAGTGACAAAACACGACCCCTTTTAATACATGTTAAAACCAGGAGTCACTCTCATTTATAATAGCGGCATCATCTGATAAAATCAACATGCATCTAAACTAAAGACGGCTATGTGCTTGTTTTGGCTATATTACTTTTTTGTATATTAGCGCCCTGCCTGCGTCTGAGTAACAAAATAAAAAAAACAACAAACAAAAAAGTGAAAGTGATATTAACAGACGAACTACCCTCATATTATAATTCCAAACAATCAGTAAGCAAAAGGTGCTAGGAAACGCTGTACTCATTTTTATTGAACCGCTCCTGCTTCTCTGCCGCTCATGCACAGAACGACGCCGAGAGAGGCACACTTCTCCGGGAAAGCCATACCTTCGCGCTCGCGTACAGCACTGGAGAAATCCCTCCATGAACCATAGCTAAGCTTTTCTCCAGAAAAGCTCTAGGTTTGTCATTATGAATATCTATTGGGAACAAGGCCGCTAAAAGGTCCTGAAATGGCTAAATCAGTGCTAAATCGCGCTCGTGTGAGTGTGTGTGTGTGTGTGTGTGTGTGTGTGTGTGTGGTTGTGTGTGTGAGACCGCGGGAGCTGATGCAGGGGCGCTGTATTTTTGGGATGTCAGTGTGGATATTTGTGGATGAGTTCTTCTGTGTCATCACGTTCTATTAGTTTCTACAGCTTCAGTTTCTGAACTTTCACGCTTAGTAACATACAGCTGTTCCCTCACCACAGTGCAACAGTGAAAAGGGACCCCTTTCAAAAAGTGTCGCGTTCCGAACGTTGTTTAAGCGACATACACCGGTATTGCGGTATTTTAAAAATTCATATAAGAAAAATAAACACCGGTATTCGTATGAACCGGTATACCGCCCATCACTACTGTACACAATACTGAACCCCTCAGTTTGTAGAGAGGGCGATCGATGTTCAAATCTATAAATTATTAATATATCTTTTTATATATATAATATAATAATTCATATAATATGAATATATAAATTAATATAGAATCTAAATAAAGACCAAATCGCCATGTGGCTTGCTACAATTTAATTAAATAAACATATGTGCTGTGTGTTTCAGTAAAGCGCAGCACTGTGTTCATTTACACGTGAGCAGCTCATGTTCCACCGCACTACTGATGCTTCATTTGATGGAAAAAAAGACTTGACAAAATGACTAAGATTATGCTATGACTGAGATTGAACACCATGGTAAATGTCCAAAAACACTGTAGTACAATGCCAGTGAGTGAGATCTGATGCTGAGCCGTTTCACTTTAACTCGGGATGAAAAGGTTCCCGGTCACAGATCCGTCACACTGAATTAAACTCCATCTTGAAATGGCCTTATCACACACACACACACACACACACACTAGTGCAGACGAACAACGCCTCTGATATTCACACACACACACACACACACACACACACACACTCTCTCTCTTATCTGTCTATCCGTGAAGCAGGAACGAGTCTGATAAACAGAAGCAGGTCTGAATGTCACTCGTCAGACGCCGTGTCTTTGTTCTTCTGATATCAGTCGCGATTCACATCACAAACAACACAACAGGTGTGTGTGATAAACTACAGGCGTATACACACACACACACACACACACACACACAGAGAGAGACAGTAAATCACGGTAAACAGGCTGTCTGGTCAATGAAGGTGATGTAAAATCAGAGAGACCAGGAGATCATCAATTTCACAAATATGTCAATAAGTTCCCATTAGACATTCACTGAGCACATCTGTGCTGTTTATTAGCACATTCCACAAGAAGAAACACAAGCAGTGTATGTGTTTATCAGATATTAAGACAGAAAGACCAAAAACAACCACAGACAAACACAATCAGAGTATGAAATCAATCCACATTCTGTGTTTGTATGGAGAGACAGACAGAACAGTGAGACAGCGCTGCTCACACACACACACACACTTCACTGCTGCAGCCTGATGCTGCACTGCACTGCACAACACACACAGACAAACACACACAAAAGCACACACAAACACAGTCTCACACATGCAACACAAATGTGCACGCACGCACGCACGCACACACACACACAAAACACGCACACTCACAGACGCACGCTCGCGTGCACACACACACTCTTACAGTCTCGTGCACGCACACACTCACACACTCAGTCTCACAAATGCACACACAAACTCTGCTGTAGCCTGATGCTGCACTGCACAACACACAGACTGACAAACACACACACAGTCTCACACATGCACATACAAAACATGCACATGCACACTCACTCAGTTTCACAAACGTGCATACACACACAAATTCACACACAGCCTCATGCACGTGCACTCAATCTCACAAACGCACACTTTACTGCTGCAGCCTGATGCTGCACTGCACAACACTCAGTCTCACGCACGCACACACAAAACATGCACACGCTCGTGCACACGCGCACACACTCAGACGTACACAAGCACACACACTCAGTCTCACGCACACACAATCTCACGCATAACATCAAGCTTCAAGAGATTCACTCATACTGAACACGTGACGACAATTCAGAGCTGACGACGAAATATAATCAACATGCATCATGACTGATCATCATGCATGACATGATGAAGAGCGGCATCATCATCATCACTAAACCAAAGCTCACTATAATACACATTTACTGAATAAAACTGTAGATATGAGCAGACATGACCATAGAAATGTGCTGCATGAGACAGACTGACTGAGCTGTGAAGAGTTCATGAAGAGGAACAGAGAGACGGGGAATATAACAGAGAGAGAGAGAGAGAGAGAGAGAGAGAGAGAGTGAGAGTGAGAGTGAGAGTGAGAGTGAGAGTGAGAGAGAGAGAGAGAGAGAGAGAGAGAGAGAGAGAGAGACAG
>JADLZN010007790.1:87500-95407 GCA_018155175.1 Sinocyclocheilus anophthalmus
AATACTTCACAAAATGTACCTATAGCTCTTTCTAGATTCATGGACTTTGACAATAATTGCATCTTCTGTAACGCACACGAGGAAGACTTGTTTTAGATTTTGGTCTGATGTTGCCTTTTCATTTGTTCAAAGAAATGTTAACTACATGCTCTCTTTGAAATATCATGTTATGTCACTTATTCACACAAAAGAAAAATTGTTGAGTATGTCGTTAACTTCTGCAAGGTAAATATTACATTCATAACAAAAATGGGCGAAATGCATTCCAAAATGTATTTTTTTTTATTAGAAATGGAATCTTTGAAAATGTCTCTAATGCAAATTAATAACAAAAGAATGAGAATATTTTTTTCCCCTGTAGTCCTTGATTTTGTCCTATGGAAGATCATTTGAACTATTGTTTAGTTGTTTATATGTATGTTTTTTCTTTTATTATTGTTATTATTATTATTACTTTATTTATTCTTTCTCTCTTCTCTTAAATGCTGTGACAGATTAAGATTGTTCTCCCTTCTTGTGTATGTGGAATTAATTGTTTAAATTGATTGTAATGTTCAATCATTTCTACAATAAAAAAATACACCGGTGAACATAACTGAAGAGCAAACCTTTGAACTCTGTATTTCTGGCACTTTTCGTGTTTATTGCATCTTTATGAAGAATATATATTATCATTATTATAGGATTAAATAAAAAATATTGCATGTTGCATGTTTTTAAAAAATGATAATATTTACATTGATAGATTGATGAACACACTGACTCAAAACAAAACAGTGTGAACTGCACTTAAGATGCAGTTAATTCAACACATTTTGTTGTCATATTATGGAGTTATTTAATTGCATGGCTACAGAAAACAAGCATTTGTGTGAGTGCACATTGTCTCTAAACCATACAGATTTTGTGACAACTAGCCCCAAGTCTCCCTGAACTATGAGAGCTAAGTGCAAGTATCTTCTGCTAAATGACTTTGGCTCTTCATGCAGTGAGTAAAGTAGATAACTGGGACGCCGTACTGAGCCTGCTGCTGTTTTCAAGGTCAAACACACACACAGACACACTCACACACACCACACACCGAACACTCACGCTCACACACACACTCACACTTACACACACACACACACAAGTGGGGACATCCCATAGGCGTAATGGTTTTTATACTGTACAGACCGTATATTCTATTGCCCTACACCAACCCTACCCCTAAACCTACCCCTCACAGGAGACTTTCTGCTATTTCAGATTTTCAATACACTCCATTCTGTGTGATTTATAAGCGTTTTGAAAAGTGGGGACATGGGGTAATGTCCTGAAAAGTCACCTTCTCCTTGTAATACCTGTCATAACTTTGTCATTAAACACATTTATGTCCTCATTTGTCACAAAAACCACACACACACTCTCCCACTCAACTCACCACACACGCCACGTACACACTCCCTCAACTCACACTCACAAACACACACCATCCACACACACACACACACACACACCCACACGACTCACGCACACACTCCACACACACCCCCGCACACCCACACTCACAACACTCACCGCAACTACTCACACACCCACGCATCACGCACATGCCACTCTCACACACCACACACCACCACACAATACACACAGAACACACTCACACACACACACACACACACACACACACAAACATGCACACTCACACTCATCTAAACACACACATACACACTCCCCCTACACCCACACACACACCATACAACTCTCACACTCACACACACACAACACACACCACATACTCACACACACATTCACTCACACACACACACACACACCCACAAACTCTCACACACATGCACACACACACACACATACACACAACCTGAGACACAACACACACACACCACACACACACACCACACACACACACACACACAACACACTCACCACACACACACACACACACACCACACGACTCACCACACAGCACACACACACACACCCACACCTACACACACACACCTCTACACACACACACCACCACACACACACCCACCCACACACTGGCCCGCACACACCGCACAACACACTCACACACACACCACACACCATGTACGTCTTGACCCATCACACACACAATATATATTTTTGTTAGCTAGATTTAACAAATACTCTGTAGCACCCCTCAGTTAACAAGCTATATGAGGACCTATGGACCCTTCCCCCCCGAAGTGCGTAACACCCCATGAAGCCGAACAGGCCCCTGGTTCCATGGCAACCAATGCTGATATCACTGGTTTTATGACCCAGAGGAATGTGAGCAGGGAAAATCACTGCATGTTCCATAGGAAGAGGCATGATGCACAGTAGAAATTGACTTTTCTATTAATTAATTCATAGGAAAACCTTTTTTTGGATGAACAGTGTATCCTTCAGGTCATTTTGTATATTATTGTCATCGTGTATTTTGCCTTTGAGATTGTATACTCTTTTATGCACGCTTATGATCGAAACACTCACTCCTGCCAGCTTACATATATATAACCCTACCACATTTAGTATCTATGAATTAGTATTCGGGTGATCTAATTGAGAGTGTATATTGTATGTATATACCTACGCAACATATTCGTGTTCTAAGAATATTTATTAGTTTTGTGCTCCACACCCAAGCGATTACCCATTTGCAAATTACCATGCTTATAGACAAAGGGTCGTAAAACCCTCCAGCGATTGCAACCTCCCGCTTGGAATTTCTACCTTTCTCATTGGACAAGCCCACCTTAAGAGGCGTGACTCTTCTCCGACCTTAAAAGCCCACACCAGGGACCCTCCCAGAGTCGGAGTTCGGTGGTTCTGAGAAGATGTGAGCTACAATGCTCCAGGACATCCTAAGTTCGTGCCATGCTTCGGCCTCGACCTTTCCATTAACCAATTTCTCTGACTCAAAACTGGTTCTTTTTCATAAACCAACTTCAGCAAAGATCAACTTGAAACTTCAGATTACATCAACCTCTCTTTCAGACAGACAAGACGTGCAAGTATCATACTTAGTCTTTTTAATTGATACATTAGGTATCATTTGCACCTTTTTACAAAGGTGTGTTTGAACTAAGAATCTGATGTTTCCCTCAGGTGTAGATATGCTGAATATGCAAATGGTTCTATAACTTCATATTCTTATTTCTCTTCTCCTTACTGCGTTAAGCTTTAACCCTTTCTCTCAAACTGTGTGTGTGTGTGTGGGGTGATGTGTAGTTAGACCGTTTCTTGTGTTTATGTAGTTAATGAAACCTTACTTGTATCACACTTGACGTGGTTTATTGTTTGCTCATAACTGAGTCACTTAATCATGCAGATTTATGCTACAATCTTTTGTAGAATTGTACAGTAAGGAATTTATTTCCCTTAACCAGGAAATTAACATTCTTAGAATTGACAAGACAGTTGACCCTGAGAGGTCATCTAAATATCTACAGCGGATCTAAAATATTCATAATTAATTATAACTAGTTATGATTAATTATTCCTATTTCCCATGAGCTGATTCGTTACAACCACACACCACACACTCACGCACATGCCACACTCAAGTACTCACACTCACACACACACACACAACACACACACACCACACACACCACCCTCACACCCTCACACAGTTTGTTTTTGTAACAGTGGGACTCTCTATAGGTGTAATGGTTTTTATACTGTGCAGACCGTATATTCTATTGCCCTACATCAACCCTACACCTAAACCTACCTCTTACAGGAAACTTTGTGCTATTTCATATTTTCTATACACTCCATTCTGTGTGATTTATAGGCGTTTTGAAATGTGGGGACATGGGGTAATGTCCTGAATAGTCACCTTCTCCTTGTAATACCTATTTCATACCTTTGTCATTATACAAATTTTATGTCCTCATTTGTCACAAAAACCCGCACACACATACACACACAAAAACACGCGCACCACACACCCTCCACACATCAAGCACACTCGACCACACACAGTCAACACCACGCACACACTCACACCACACTCACACACACACACACACACACACACCACACACCACACTCACACACACCTCCCGCACACACTCCACACTCACACAACTCCCACACACACACCACACACACACACACCACACACTCACTCGAGCTCTGTTCACTGGGGAAATGATGTTAGACTCACAATGGGCAGATCAACAGCAAATTATTTCTACAGAAACAAATACAGCCCAGAATGCAGGGAAGGAGAAATCATTTGAAATGTCAAATTGTCAAAGTGATGGATTTTAAAGAAAGCATTGCAAAATGAGGTGTAGCATTGATTTTTTTCACCCAGCCTGTAGTGACCTCTCAGCAAATGTGACCCTTCAGGTTCAGTTGCAGTTCTGCTTCAAAACGAAGCAAACATGAAATATTACATTTACATGCATCCCAAGACCCTAAAGAGGATAATCGGTTTGAAACATGGATGGACGGAAGGATTTACATTTATGTATTTAGCAGATGCTTTTATTCTATTTCTGAAGCGACCTAAAATCATCCAGGTTTATTAGAAAGCTAGGTTAGGAAGTCAGCTAGAGCAGAGGAGAAATGCAAAGAACAGCAAGATTTTTATTTTTCTTCTTATTATTAGAAATCTTTTTTTTTTTTCTGACGTGAAAGAATTTAGCGTTGCTTGTTTCTTGTTGGTTTCATGTTATTATTGTACTTTATATCTTGTTTTGCTCAAAATGAGATATCTTACATAATTGTAACTGTATAAATTAATTCAATAAATTAGTTGTAGCTTATTGGGAAATTTACTGTTAAATAATTTAATTTAAAATATAAGTATAGGCCAATGCAGATGATCATGAATGGCTGAGGATTTGTGATCCTGTGCTGCATCCTAGTGGTGTGACTGTGAAAGAACATCTAATACATAGAAATAGAAATAAATCATAGAAATAGAATTATGCATTATGTATTCCTGTTGCTCAGCTAATTCAGTTGTATTTTTTAAAATGGAATTACTTCAAGTGACCATATTTATTCATCGTTAAATGACTGTAATTGAAATTATTTTTAATTATTGTTTGGTCATTAAAAACATATTTTTAAAAATGTATTCATAATATTAGCAAACCATTAATTTTTTTTTCTTTCAGTTATCAAACTCAACCTATATAATTATGAATATTATTATAATTATTCCAGCTAAAATTTTCCCAAATAAAAGTTTGGGATCTGTAATGTGTTAAAGACTTGTAATTGTGTTTTTTTTAAAAGAAGTCTCTTCTGCTCACAAAGGCATTTAATTGATTCAAAATACAGCAAAAAGAGTAATGTTGTGAAATATTATTACAAATGAAAACAACTGTTTTCCTCTGTGATATCGGGTTTCAACTCTAATTATTTCTGTGATCAAAGCTGTATTTTCAGCATCATATTTCTATTTAAATTCAGCGCTGCATCACAGAAATAAATTAGATTTGAACGTATATTACAATATAAAACCATTATTTTAAAATGCAAAAATATTTCACAATATTCCAGTTTTTACTGTACTTTTAATCAAATATGCACCTGCTGACAGAATGAGCTTCTTTTAACACATTATAATTTACTGATGCCAAACGTTGAACAGCATGTACGGTAGATGTATTGTTTTCTTTTGAAAAGGCCAAGATTAACGACAGCTTTAGTTACACCATATACCGTTACTAAATTACTGTCACCTACCATTTAAAACCCCTCGTGTGTTTCACAGCACTGGATCTTTAAACACTGCCAGGCAAGTCCTTGAAAGCTGGTGTATATTTGTATGGAGGCTATTAATATTTATATATAATGTTTCAAGTTTTGCTATCCTTGTGGGGATTTTTAGGGCTGTATTTAATTCTTTGATAGATAGATAGATATATAGATTGTGTCTTCTGTCCCCTTAGTGAATACTGCTGTCTTTCTGACATTCTGCAGCACTGCTGCTTTGCTTTATGACACAATTCTGATGGGGGTGGGACCACCTTGAAGCCAACCAATCACAGCCGCGGATACAGACGCTGCCGCCTCTGACTGGTCTGCGTGCCTGTCAATCACAGGCTGAGAGAGCTGTCCTCCAGAACGAGAGAGAGAGAGAGAGAGAGGAGAGAGAGAGCCGCGGATCCGTCATGCAGCTCAATTGTTGGAGTGTAGCACGATTACTTCATATAACACCGATTATTAAAAGCAAGAGCAGCCAATGCATTGGCCATACTCATATGTTTAGCACCTTAAATGTGTACTGTTGTAAAATGTGCAGTGAATGTTTAAGCATCAATGATGCAGGCAGTCGCAAAAAATAACTTTCTTGCATAAATAAACGAGGCTCAGTATAGTGCTGTATTCACTTGCCACAGTGCAATGCACCTCTTTTAATAATTATAATGCACCAATAGTAAATCTGAAGTGTTGTTGGGTTTGATCACGCTGAACGTCCAGTCCTGTTTTAAAGGGAATTCACTGCCAGCTTATGAGCTCAGTTTTTATAAATGCGTTTTAAATTGTGTTTTTGGGTGTGTGTGTGTGTGGGTGTGGTGTGTGTGAGGGTTTATTATTAATAGGCTCATAATGAAGGGTGCTCTACCACTCAACTGCTTATTTAAAGATTATGCATACCATTCAAAGGCTTAGCAATAACCGTCCGAATGACATTATCAATAGACCCACGGTTAGTCGGGCATTCCATGGACAAAAGATTTTTTTTTAATTTTTTTTTTGCCAAAGCATCTCCACAGTTTATTTTCTGGCCTGTAAAAATGTCTGGCAAAGATTCGTAAGACCCCAGCTATGATGCATGGAATATTACAAGATAATTCTGTTGATTATAGCAATACATGCTTTTAAAAGTTACTTTTAATTTTGTACTCTGAAAAAATAGGTGTAGAATTCATTTTCACTCAGAAATTGCTAGTAAAATTCACAAATAATCACAATTAACACATATAATTAACCTACTAGAAAGACTAAAATCGTCTTTTCCTTATAATCTGTAGCCTGCAGCACAAAAGCAGTCTTAAGTCTCTGGGGTATATTTGTTGCAATAGCCAACATTACATTGTATGGGTCACAATTATACAGTTCTCTTTTATGCCAAAAATTCTTAGGATATTAAGTAAAGATCATGTTCCTTGAAGATATTTTTTTTTAATTTCCTACCGTAAATATAACTTTTTTACTTAATTTTTGATTAGTAATATGCAATACTAAGGACTTCATTTGGACCACTTTAAGATATTTTTCTCCATATTTTGGTTATGCATTATAAAAAATATTAATAAGTGTATGCAATTAATTGAATTTAATTAATTTATAATATTGCATATATAATATACACACAATTTAGCAATAACATACACATACACAAGATATGTGTGTGTATTTGATCTTTTTTAGCTGAGAAAAAAGCGTCATCAAAACTTTAAAAAAAAATCTCTATAAAGCAAGTAACCATCTCTGGTGGTGTAACACTAAGGTCAAATATCTGGGCTCGCAACCAAACATTTGAATCACCTATCAGCAACTATCAGCAATGTGATAACTGTGGTGTAATATCAGAAACGACCAGATCAGAGGACACACACAAAAATAGTTACTGAGATAAACATTTACATGTATGCATTTGGCAGATACTTATCCAAAGCATTTTTCACACATTTTTTACCCTGAGAATGAGTTTAGTGAATACATGACCTTAGTGCCGTTAGTGCCACATTATGCTGTTAAACTGTGATAAACTATGGAGTAATATTGGTTATTAAATCAGCGTAATGTGGCAAACAACCTGGCAAATTTGCATGATCATACAAACCCAAATTCCTACTGAAACTACTAGATTTCATCTGTGAAAATTGTGTAAACAACATTAAATGTCACCATATTTTTCCTGC
>JADLZN010007791.1:0-35635 GCA_018155175.1 Sinocyclocheilus anophthalmus
TGACTGAAGTGCTTGCAAAATGGCAAGTAATGAGAAGTTGTGCTTTAATACACTGAAGGCCTGATCATGTGTGTGCATTTAACAGAAATTGCATTGAGTGTTCATGTTTTTCAAACTTAAGTTAAATGGTTGCAGCTTGAAAGAATGTTGTTTTTTCTTTAGTGATGGAATGGCATGCTGTTCAATGGGCAATAGTAAATGCAGTTAACTACAATTAACCAGTTCTTAATTTAAACAGACTGGGGGGGGGGGGGGGGCGCAATGTTGCTTTAGTGTTATTGATAGTGTTTTTGATATATTTGAATTAAATTTTTTTTTTTGTAAAAAAAAAAAAAAAAAAATGTTTTCACTGCAAATTTAGTTAAAATTGTAATAATTCTTTATGATTTTTCTAATTTTAGTTTTATTTAGTTTTTAGTACTTTAAGTTAAACAAAATAAAAATTAGAAATGTTGCCTTGGCAACTACTGAAAATAAGTTTGGTGATATTTTATTTTATGTCAGATAAGTGAATAAAAGGGTCCCTTAAGTTTTTTATTTTTGTTATTTGTTGCATGTTATACTTAAGTAATGGAAATGTACAAAATATTTTTTTTTTATGGTTTTAGGGTTTAGTTTTACTATAATAACCTTGGGTCCTGTCTTATATAGATAATAATGAAGTCAATCAATGACTTTAATAATTGTTTAAGTTTTTATTTTTCATAATTGTTTCTTTATTTCATTAACAATTTTTTTTTAAGGTTTTTCGTTTGTCTTATTACCAGGTTCTGCTTGTCTATATATATCTCATATTACATTTTTATATAATTACAATAGAATTACATGCTTTATCTATTAATCTATTTTTTATGTTATTCCATTTGAAGTAATGAAAATGTTTTTTTTATGAATTTATTGTTAGTTAACTAGAATACCCGGTGCTGCTTCATAATTACCGAAGGAATGGATCAAAAAATGACCTTTTTTATTAAGTTTTTTTTTTTTCAGTTAATCTAATTTAAATATTAACTTTTCTGTTTGTTCGTTTTAGTTACTTTATATTTTATATATATTTTATTCTATATTTTTGTATTATTTTTCATTTTTTTTTTTTCAATAACGATTTTTTTTTTTTCAAGGATTTGGTTTTAGATAACTATTAATAACCCTGGATTGTCCTTATATACTACTAATAAAGTGGATCCAATTGGATGTTTGGTGTTTCTCTAACACTTGTGCTCGTGGAAATATCCTATTGTGACATTACACAATGGTTAATAGTTACATAATGACAGAATTGTAATTTTCGGCATTAATTGTTTTAATTGCATGTCTTCTCAGGTGCCCAGAGGAGCTTCATAATGCCTCTTCTGAACGTGACTGAAGACCCCACCCCGGATTCGTCTCCGTCTCTGTCCTCGTTTCTCCCGCAGACCAACTGCTCGGTGTCTCCGTCTCCCTCGTCTCCGCCGTATAACTTCTACGCCGTGCTGTTGGTGTTGCTGATTTTTTGCGTGGTGTTTGGAAACGTTCTGGTGTGTGTGGCTGTGTCCCGAGAGAAAGCACTGCAGACCACCACCAATTACCTCATCGTGTCTCTGGCCGTGTCCGACCTGCTCCTGGCCACGCTGGTGATGCCCTGGGCCGTCTATCTGGAGGTCAGTGGACGTCGTGATTGGTCGGGTAAATTGGTAATTAAATGTAGTTGCAGCACAGAAGTAGAGCCCTTGAAATCCCCTCATTTTTTTCCTAATTGTTGTATTTTTTCCCTAAATGTTATTTTTGTCCTCTACATTTTTTTTTTTCTTCTGGATTCTCTTTTTTCCATTTCCATTTTTCAGGATTCCATTTTAACGGTTACAATAAATGTTAGCCATCAAAAAGCATGTCTAACTAATTAAATTGGTATCAACATTTGATTTTCACAAAATTTAATTTAATTTTTTTACATTCCAAATTATTACAAAATTTCTCAAATTCTGTGTTTTCAGTTTAAATTTTTCTGGATTCAGTTTTTATTTCCCCTGATTAATTTTTACGGGATCTCCATTTTACATGGTTACCTGTTCATTTTAGCAATCAAAAAGTACAATCTAATTATGAAAATTATGAAAACGTATACAATTTAACAAAGTATTCCCAATGTTAAACCAATTAAATTTTTTGTTTCTCCTTAACATTGGGTTTTTTCTCTTTAAATTTTTCTGGATAAATTTTTTTCCCATTTAATTTTTTCAATTCCCTTGTACTTCCATTTAGTATGTTGTACTAAGTACATTATAAACTTACCCAATTTATAAAAAACAAATAAATTTTTTATGACCCTATGACATATTTTATACTTCCCAAATTGTTTTATTTTTTTTTTACGTTGACATTTTTTAAAATCTTTTTGATGGTTTAATAAAGTTTAATAATAAAAAAGCAGGGAATCAATAATTCCATCATAAACTTTTAACAATTTATTAATTTTATGAAAAAATTACAATAATAGTGCCCCTAGGATTTTTTTTTTCTCCACACACAAATTCTGTTTTACTGTTTTATTTTTCTGAATTAATAAAAATTTATTAGCCCAAAAAGAGAAATGAGAAAATTAATTCAGGCATGAAACCTTAACAATTTAATTTAATCTATTAAAATGTAATCACATAAAAATGTAAACAATTATTTGTCTTTTTTATATATTTATTTTTTTGCATAAAGTGTGCTATTCTTAAAAATACAGTTATATTATTATTATTAGTATTATTTTGAAAAGTACTTTCTTCGGTATAATAGTAATAGATTTTTTATTCCTCTTTTTCAAGTTAGCCGAACTTTGTTTTGATAATTGAAAAAGGACTAATTTTTAGTCTAACTTTATGCTTTTGTCCGCATCACAGAAATCACATGGCCTTATATAAGAACAAAACAAACTGATTGGTCGCTTCAAATGTCAATCATAGGGTCTCCTGCTTTCTGATTGGCCGGTTCATGGCCAGAGTGTGTTCAGATTCTGTGCTGATTCCTCAAATGTGTGTGTAGGTTGTGGGTGAATGGAGGTTCAGTCGGATCCACTGTGATATTCTGCTCACGCTGGACGTCATGATGTGCACCGCAAGCATCCTCAACCTGTGTGCCATCAGCATCGACAGGTGACCCATCCGGCCTGCGCCAGAAATAAAATAACAATGAATAACATTAACACTTTAGCAATTTCCTAATCTGTTTGTTTGGAGCGTCGCTTGACCTGAATTTTAATTATAAGTCCTGCAGTGTGTTTGAGGCACTTTTTCTGCTTGCGGGGAAATTTAGCAAATGCTGCTTCTCGTTAAACCCATGCTGGAAATTTGGAAGCGTGCATTAAAATTGAGGAGCATGCATAACGAGCTGCAGGTAAAGTGGATGATTTTGGCCGTTATATAAGCGTAACGCACCATTACTGAACCTGAGAATGCACTAAAGAGAAAGCAGACTCATCTTATTCAAGTCCAACCAATTCATTTCTCATCTGAACGGAAATTGTGCTTTTGTTCCTATTCAAAAGCGGTTTCATTTTTGACTTTTGACGTGCTTTCTGAAGACTGAATGATGGGTCGTTCGTGTTCTGCACGACCTTTAAAACTTCTCAAGCGTCTCAATAAATGAATCAGTTTCTATAGATCATACAGCAGACTTTCAGTTGTTATTGTGCTTTATTCTCTCGAATGAAGCCCTGCTCTCGGAGATGAATGACCTCTGTGTGTTTCCTCCATTCTGATCGATGTTATTGATTTGCACGGATTGACCAACACAACACACGACTGATCATCTCGACCGAAACGCTGTGTCTGTCTGCTTACGGCTTCTGCAGAATTTATCATATGTTTTTTCTATTTTCTGTAGTACTTTGGATTAGGAAACACATATTATCAGAGTTTTTCCTCATTTGCTTGCTTATTGATAGTTAGTAAGGCAGATGTTGTAGTAGTTATTAGGTGTGTTAAGGGATGTAGAATATGGCCATGCATTAATATGTGCTTTATAAGTACTATCAGTTTAGACATAAACTGCTATTAATATGCATGCAATAAGCAACTAGTTAATAGTGAATACTGTTCCCTAATCTAAAGTGTTGCCCTGTTTGACTAGGGTTGCAAAGAGGTGAAAATGTTCAGGTAAATTTTGGAAACATTCCAGAAATTCCAGAAAAACTTTTTGAAAGTTTCCGGAAATTTACTGGAAATTTCCCGCCCCTTTGCAACCCTGATTTTGACTCATTACTTGATCAGAGCGCCCAAAACTATTTTAAATAAAACTTATCTTAATATTTATTTATGATCATTAATCCTAAGTAAAATAAATTTTTCAAAATTTAAAAATGGAATTAATGAAGTTACAGTCACCTGCAACATTTCTATTTTTTGACCGATGTCTTACACAAACAAAATTAATACAAATTAAAATCTTTGTTTAGATTCTTTTATAATATACATATAACTGGATATAAAAGAATAATATTAAATATAGTATAAAATAATACTATAAATATATAATTTACTTACAATAATATCTAAAGGCTTAACTACTTACCCTGCTTTCTCGTGTTTGACATACCTCCCATTCTGAAACGGATAACCCAGAGTTTCCCTCATTTCAGGGGTTTTCAGAGTTTTCACTAAAACTCCTTTCTGAAACGGGCCTCTGATGATATCTCCTAAGGGTAACATGTAAAGCATGAAAAGTAATGGTCCTAGTACTGACCCTTGTGGTACTCTATACTGCACTTGCGATCGATATGATACCTCATCATTCACTGCTACAAATTGATAATGGTCAGATAAGCATGATTTGAACCATGCCAATGCAATTCCACTAATGCCAACATAATTTTCCAGTCTATTAAAAAGAATGTTGAGGTCGATAGTGCGATGCCAGGCCTGAGATCCAGTATCACTACCAAAAAAATACAACCCGATCAATGATAATAGCAGATATTTTGTAATTGATAGAGCATTCTCATTAGTTTATACGGTCTAATCGTGACTGGAAATCCCCCACAAGACCTGTTTTCTCATAAGAGGACAGTTGTGAGGATACTTCCCTTTCTAGTATCTTTGACAGAAAAGGGAGATTTGAGATTTGTCTATATTTAACTAATTCTTTAGGATCAAAGGTTTATTAATGAGGCCTACCATCCTTGAGGGTTTCCGGGACATCCTAAGGACAATGAGACTTAATAATATGCAGAAGAGCGATCATGACTTCAAGAAGCACCTCTTTAGTAGATAGATTGGATAGGTCTAAAATACATGTTTTGTTGGTTTGATGATTTACGCAAGTTTTATCATTCTTCCTGTCCTATAGCAGAGGATGAGTGGATTTGTTCCTCAGGGTATCTATAGTGCACTATCTGATGTGATACTGTAGCTGACAGATGCATGGTTACAATTTTATCTCCAATAGTATCATTCTTGGAAGTAAAGTAGTTCATAAAGTTATAACTGCTGTGCTTTTGGGAAATGTCAGCACCTGTTGATGCTTTATTTTTCATTAATTTAGCCACTGTATTGAATAAATGCTTGGGGTTGTGTTTGTTTTCTTCTAAAGAGACGAAAGGTAAGCATGTCTAGCAGTGTTTAGAGCTTTTCTATAAATGGAAGTACTTTCCCTCCATGCAATACGAAACACCTCTAGTCTTGTTTTCCTTCCACTGCGCTTCATTTTCCGGGCTGCTCTCTTTAGGGCGTGAGTGTGCTCGTTATACCATGGTGTCTGACTGTTTTCTTTAATCTTCTTTAAGCGTAAAGGAGCCACCATATCTAAAGTGCTAGAAAAGAGAGAATGTCTATAAATGCTGATTCCAATGCATCTTTTTTTCATTATCTACTGATAATAAATTGCTAACAATTATATTTTATCTGTCCCATCAACTATCTCAGAGTCCATATGTGCACCTTGGTGACCTCATATACATTAGCCGTAAAAAGGTCAATAGGGATTATCTTACCCTTATTACACTAAATATTTATACATAAAGCCCATTCCTTCACACAAATTATACCGAATCAGACTCTAAATAATATGAAAATATTACCTATAACTTGTAGCAACACCGTCCCCCTCACCTTTTGGACGCGCTCATGTTTAGACAGTATTTTGGGGGGTAGACTCAGTTAAAGTAATGGTACATCATCTGTTTTAGCCAGGTTTCAGTCGCAACAAGTACATCTAGATCTGTGACCATGATCTGGGATCAGACCATTTTATAAAAACCTTTTATAGAAAGGATCTAATATTCATGTAAAACCAAGCTTTATCATGTGTGTATAGACATTTTCCAGTATTCCGGTATAGCGCTTATCACCAACTGAACATGCATGATATTGTTATCCTTGGGACTTCTATATATCGGTAATACATTTTCAATTACGCAGATTTTTTAATGCATTTAATATCTTTTCCCCCATCAACTGGTTAAAATCACAGCACCGCTGTATGCTGCATAAAGATGCATGCACACTCTGAGTACAAGCCCAAACCACCGATTAGAATCACTTTGTCGGAAAGAAGTGAAGTAGACGTGCTGAAGAAATGCACTTACTTTCTGACAGCAAGGGGCGCTGATGGACAGCTAATGGAACTCAGAAATGCAGCTGTTACCCGGCTGCAAAGCGCTGTGCTACTTTCTGAAACGTATTTAAATGATTTAAACAGCCATTCAGATTTTTGTATTCACAGTGGTGTTCATCACAGCACCAAATACTTAAATATTTAGGCTATTTATTTTCAAACTTTTTTACATTTTAATCTGACTACAACATGATTTTTGATTCGCAGGGCTTTCCCTCCGGAGTGCCAAGGGAGGCAGTGGCTCTTCAAAATACTGGATGAAAAAAAAACTTAAATAAAATAAAACAACGCCCATATTAAATTTCTAACATTATTTTGTTAGAAAGTTTTTCTAAATGAACTCGCCACGCTACACCCCAGGTAAAGCTACAGCGGAGGCGTGCCTCCCCTGCCCATTGACCAATTCACAGAGACCCCCATAGCGTGCCGTGACTTTACGGGGGTATTGAGAATGATGGGGGAAAAGTCATGGGAGAGGAGGCAATGCTCCATCGCCATATGATTGGATATGACTGGTTATTCTTGGCTGTGATTGGTTATGCTATAAACCCCCTTTTGTGCTTTCGCGTATCATCTGAATGAACAATAGTCATTGCGTTTCTGGGAAGACTAATTAAAAAAAATTAGTAAACAACTCCCGTGATATATAATCACTTTGTTACATCAAAAAAAGAAAAAGACTTAAAATGGCCTGAAAAACATGACCTAATAATTGTGATGATAATATTATCACATTATATTAATAATAATAACATGACCCATAATTAGTGAGTAATTAGCTTGGTAAAATTTTAAGTAAATCTCTGTGTCTGTGACCAATATTTACTCAGCTTTGATGGCTGATGAACCCGAATAATTCCAAAAGTTAAAAGTTAACTATTAAAAAGAATAGCTGAACATAAGTTCACAAATAAAATATATTGTTTAAATTGTTACTGCCTTGAGTTATTTTAATAAATGCAAAATGCTTAAAAACACTAACTTGAGATGAACACATGGCTTTAATAAATATAATAGAATAGAATTGTTTTGTTTTTTTGATAGTGTAAGTAATGTTTATTTAACCAATGAAATGTGACTGGGACATGAATTTACATTTGAATAAAAAACAAACAAAAAAGGGGACTTTGCCTTCTCATTTCCGAACACCACCGCACAACACTGTTTGATTCTTTATTATTTGGTCACACTTTACAATAAGGCACCATTATTTTACATTAGTTTATTAGTTAACATAAGCTGCAAATAAAAAAATATTCGAAAGCATTTATTAATCTTAGTTCATTTCAACATTTAAAATCAAAAGTTGTAACTATTATTGAATGGACCCGAGCTAACATAGTATGTATTTTTTTTTTTTTTTACAAAGAATAATAACTTCTGTAACAAATGTAGCTATTACTAATTGTTAATGTTAATGCATTAACTAAGGTTAACTAATGAGACCATTATTGTAAAGTGTTACCTATTTTTCTTTATAATTCTTTTGCACTTTAATCATTTTGAAACATTTATTTACTTTATAAATTTTTTTGTGTATTGCTTTATTGTATTTAAACGTTCAGTTATTTTTGTTATAAGAAAAATTTTATCAAACCTGTTATATTATGACAACACTTTTTTGCAACAAAATTTTAATATCGTGATAATACCATATACCGTGATAAAACGTCTGCAATTATTTTCAACCTGACAAGTCTACGTCACCTGCTATAGTGGTTTTATCTTCATATCTGTTTTTAGTGTTGAACATCAATTAAATTTTACCACCCTTAAATTGGTTTGGGACGTTTTGTTTTTGCATTTGCGCTTCACAAGGCGCCTTTCCATTACCCTTCAAATTGCGCAAATTGAAATTGCGAATTGAAAATACGCTTAATGGAAACGCGTCAATTTCGCAAAAATGGCCATATATCGCAAAAAAGTTTTTACGCTCGCATGAGGTGGTTTTTCAGGCAATGCGAAAAAGGATTAATTCGCAAAATTGCAATGGAAACAGCTTTTTCGCATTTACAGGTCACATGCCGTATGTAAAAAGTAATATGATCATTAATCAATGTACTATAACCTCCAAGAAACACTTCATAAGTGGCCGCGCTCCAGTATAAGGGGCTTTCCCTACTATTAATACTTAAGACAATTTACATTGCACACGTCTGCGGTGCAGTGTGGCTCTGATACGGTCACTGAAGCTGATTCAATGCTTGTGTTTATGTTTTTATACAGTCTATGGTTTATTCCAGCCGCGCTACGCACGTTTCTGAAGCGGCTCTCTTTGCTGCTTCTGTAAAGATACACGCATAAGCCTCCTTTGAATAAATATAGCCAAAATCTGTCAAAATCCCACTAAAATCCGTTGCCATGATTTATCGCGAGAGGCAAAAGGTTACGTTATAGTCGCATAACATTGGTTAATGGAAACGCCGTCATTTCGCAATACTTTTTTATCGACATTCAGAAAATATCGCCAAAGTTTTGCGCAAATCTGTAATGGAACGCGCCTACTGTCCTAATGGTCTGAGTAGGCTAAGTTGTAATATTCTCTTGCTTAGAATTACTGACTGAAGTGAGGCGCTAGCAGACTGTCGTTTTTGCCAGTCTCTCTTCTAACTCTGGCCCCCAGTTAGCAAGTATAAACTATGAAAAGACTATGTGCCATATTTCTAGAGAGAAGAGCGGCACCACCCCTGGATGATGAAGACCATCTCTTTTCAACAGGTTAGGTCTGCCCCAAAAACTCGTCCAATTGGATATGAAACTCATGTTATTCTGCGGGCACAACTTGGACATCCAACCATTGAGTGATGACAGTCTGCTATGTATCTTGTCACCACGGTAAGCAGGGAGGGGACAAGAGCATATTACAGTGTCTGACATCACACTTGCAAGTTCACACACCTATTTAATGTTATTTTTAGTGATCTCCGACCAGTGAAGTCGAACATCATTAGCGCCGGCATGAACAACAATCTTACTGAATTTACGTTTAGAATTAGCCAGCACTTTTAAATTTGCCAAAATGTCAGGCCTCTCTGGCTCCCGGTAAACATTGGGGGTGTCTCTCTTTTCACGTTCCGTATGATAAATCACAATAACTATGCAACTTTGTCAGTTTCTCATGGGTGCGTCACGCTTGGGGAGAGCTGTTTAATGTTTTTGATCATAATGAAAAGCATTGTTTTGTCGCCTGCTGCGGGGGCTCTGCACCTGGACCGAAAATGTACATGAATCCTGCTAGCCTATGCGCATCCAAATCCAGCTATGGTATCTTAGGCCCTCACATTCTTACTATCCTCATTAGATTTGGATTGCAGGCCTCTGTTCTAAATCGTCGCTGGCACATACCGTCTCGGTTACTCACATACCTTGGGTCCCCTGAGAGCAGGGGAATGAGACGTACTATGGGGAAACCTCTTTCCTCCAAATGCCGAAGCCTCTGATCACTCTATTGCTCTGCAATAGCCCTGACGTTCACGCAGTTGCCCAATTGGCCCCTGTGCCAGCCTCTGTATAGGCGATGTCCTGGCACCAATTTACCTAGATCTTTTTAAACTGAATGAGAGTCACTGAGGCTCTGAGGGAGTTTTTCACACCGCATTTACGTATGTCGTGTTTCGCCTTCTCTCAAGCAACCAAATGAGTAGGAACTGGAGACGTTTTCCTTATAGAATCGTTCTCTCGACTTTATGTATGGTGACATATAAACCGCACCGTGTGAAAAACATGCAGGCCACATCGAACAGAGCCGATACAGTCACTTTGCACTGGCAATGAACAAGCAAGCATAGTGGCGAGCTCAGCCCAGACTCCTTAATTTCGGTTACCCAGACCCCCCCTCCCCCTAGTTTGAAACACACACATGTCAGGTTTTGAAAAGAGCCAAGGCCGCCAGCACCGTCTGCGCCTCCCTATACACATCAAGCAGCACTGGGACAGCATGATATAGGAATGAAAACAAGGCAACAAACTGTGTTCGCCTACATATATCCGCTCTCTGAGCGAGCAGGACATAATGAAAACAAAGTCATTTTACTCGCCTTTTCTTGTTCCGTTGTTGATGAGATTTTTTTTTTAATTAAAAGCTAGGTCGGTCCCTACGGCTGCGTGAGAAATTCACCACATTCTCATAGGTCGCGGAACACGCTGGTCTAGATATAAAAACGCTGTGACTGCATAAAGCTGTGCACATACCTTCATGCAGCAGCTCAGTCCCGCACTGCCTAAAGTACCTAGTTGAGACATGCATCTGGTAGGGGCGTGTCTTCAAGCAAGTTGTCCATTGGCTGCTCAGCCTTGTCCTTCTGCACAGACAAACTGCGTGGCAAAGGTGTATAATTTCTCAGAAGTTTTCCAAGATGACCAGCCCACCGCCAGACAGATGTCCTGAATAGACATACCTTTAATCCAGGCCCATAAAGATGCCAGACTCCGAGTGGAGTGGGTTACGCACTCCCATTGGGCAGTCAAGTCCTCAGAAAGCATAAGCCAAGCAAACAGCTTTCACAATCCAGTGTGACATCCTCCGTTTCGACAGAAAAAACATCTTATGCCTTTCTTAGCGCCCGTGAAGCAGACAAACAGCTGCTCTGAAGTTCAAAACTGGCTAGTTCTGTCTATATAAGCACGCAGGGCACGCACAGGGCACAAAGCGTGCTTCTGTGACACTGAATCGGAGGCTAGTTCGGGGGGCCAGAATGCTTGAATCGTAATAACCTGAGCTCTGAATGGTGTTGAGAGCACTTTAGGTGTGTAGCCATGTCTAGGTGTGAGTCTGACCATACAATAGTCCGGGCCAAACTGCATACAAGCACTGCTGACCGAGAGGGCATACAATTCACCCACTTGCTTCCCACACGCTACCGCGAGCAGTAGTGTCCTCGTAAATGAGAGCACTTCCAAGTCACTCAATTCAGCTGGTTCAAAAGTTGGGACAGACAGAGCACCAAGCACTAATGACAAGTCCCATACTGGCATCAGACGAGGACAGGGGGATTCAGCTGCCTCATGCCCCAAACAAAGCTCATTACTAGGGGGTGTTTACCCATGGAACGACCCTCCAACATGTCAGAGGCAGCGATAGTGGCCACATAGACTTTTAGCATCGAGGGAGAGCTGCCAGCATCTAGTCGTTCTTGGAGGATGGTCAAAATAGCGAGGATATCGCAACTCACTGGGTCTTCATGTCTACCGGCACACCAGTTCGCAAACACTTTCCACTTAAGAGTATATAGGCGCCTAATTGGCTCTAGCCTCTGTTATCGTGTGTAACACTCATTGTGAAATGGTCAGCTGGTTTGTTCTGCACTCACTTGCCATACATGCAGGCCCACAGTTCCGGCTTGGGATGATAGATGGTGCCCCTTGTCTGGGACCTGCCACGGGGGGGCTGACGATATGTTTACCAGCTCTGGGGACCACCGCTGGTTGGGCCATTTCGGTGCTGTCAGCAGTAGAGCATCCCTCTCCTCCCTGATCTTTTGCAGCATTAGCGGCATAATTTTGACCAGGGGGAATGCATATTTTAATTTAACTAATTTAATTTAATTTATGCATTTAGCAGATGCTTTTATCCAAAGCGACTTACAGTGCATTCAGGCTATACATTTTTTTTTACCAGTATGTGTGTTCCCTGGGAATTGAACCCACAACCTTTTGCGCTTGCTAATGCATATTTCCGACTTTTGGGCCAGTGGCTCGACAGCACATCCCCTTTAATGGGGGCAGTCGTTAGAGAGAAGAATAATGGGCAGTGGGCATTCTCCTCTGATGCAAAGAGGTCGATTTTCACTTCGCCAAAGAGACTCCAGATCATCTTCACTGTTTGAGGATGTAGTCACCACTCCCCGTGAATAATGCCCTCCCTGGACAGCATGTCCACACCACAATTCAAACTGCCTGGTACATGCACTGCTCGAATCGAGAGGAGTGTCTGATCTGCCCAAAGGAGTAGGCACCACGCCAGGCTTTGCAGGGCACACGAGTGCACTCCTCCCTGGCGATTGATGTATACTACCACTGCTGTATTGTCCATTCAGATCAGAATGTGATGGTCTCTCACAAACTGGAGAAATTCCTGCAGTGCTCAGTGAACACAAGCTCCACAACCACACAAACCCAAGCTCCTCGCCCATTTAGCATGCCTAGGCCTGTCTGTGAACATGCAAAAGAGCATGCTTCAACCCTGCCAGTCGATTACATTCCTGGGGATGGTTTTAGACTCACGCACGATGCTCACATGCTAATCAGCACAGAGGCCAGCATATAAATTGCCTAGAAATGGAAGCTGTTCAGCTTGGTAGGCTGCTCGTGGACTGCCCCATATCTGCCACAGCCTCCATGAGAATACTTATGAGCTCTGCATCCAACAAGGCAGGGGTGGAGCTAGACTCATCTGTAATGGCCTCCGACCAGGCACCCAGGTCAGAAGCACTCGTGGACATCGTATCATCCTCCCCACAGCCAAATGAAAACAGGTCCCGTGCTTCAGATGGAGGACGGAAACTGTCCTTGGCATAGGAGAGTGGAGGCTCTGGCGAACAAAGGCGACGTGGGCGTTGGGCCTACGTTAGCAGATCAGTAGGGCTTGGGGGGGGAGGGGCATCTGCGATCTCTCGGCCTGCGACTCAATGGAGGCGGGTGGGGGAGATGCAGAAGCCAATGGGCCGCCATTTGGCAGGACCAAGCAGGCTCAGCAAACCAATCCTTCCAATGCCACCTCAGCAAGGGCGTGGCCCAGACACAGCACACATTCCGTGTGCACGCCCAGAAACTCAATGAGCCTGCCACACATACAGCATTCGTGAAGAGACATTTTCTAATTTCTTCTTCTTTCGCCGGAACGCAGGAGGGGATCACTTTCTGCGTTGTCCGTTCTCGTCACGTAGGTCAATGGCGAAACAGGCTCCAGGTGAAGCAGAAAGATTCTGAGGTAAATTGGTGCCCAACATTGCCCATATATCGGCTAAGCCCACCAATTGGGCGAATGCTTGAACACCATTGGCTAGAGTGATTCAATTATGCTTCAGCATTTCGGAGGAAAAGTGTTTCCCCATACGTAATGTCAAGAGACCGACTCGATAAGGGAACTATTTCCCTGCATTTATAACACACTAAACATGTGGCAAGCAGTGCAAGGTATAATAGCAGGAGAAGAAGCCATGACTCACCATGTTTGTTTAATGATTCCGACTTACCACAGTTGTTTGATGAACTCATGAAAAGAAGAGCGAGAGAGATGAAAGAAATGGTAGGCACGAATGACAAGCTAACGGAATTCTAACGTGCTGTGCTATCGGTTTAGATTAAAAAGCGAACAATATCAAATGAATTTGTTAGATAATATCAGAATATATGGTGATTGATTGATTAAGTAATATTTTAGCAGTTTAAACAACAGAGAGTGATAGCGATTCCAACAACAACAAAAATGAAGCTACACAGAACTACAATCACAAACCACTCAGCAGCATGGCAGACAGGAACCGGAAGCAATGTCTGAATACTGAATATGACACAATGCTTTAAGCCTAAGATTAATAAATCTCTGTGTCATACTATGTATTGTTAAGTATGTGACACATAAAAATTTGATTTGAAAGAGAATGTTGTCACAAGATGGAAGGGGAAGTTATTTTCGTAAAGGCTACGGGGCACTTGAATAAAAAAAACAAAAAAACAATGTCACTGATAAATCTTTTCTTAAAAAAATACTGCAATATACTATAAAAAATAAGAATAGTCCGTTTTGATTTCACGGTCAATTTAACAAGTTTTAGCCCATTGCTAGTATGTTTTAACATGTTGCTACTATGATTCACACAGTTACACATAATATTTATACTAGGGGTGTGCGATATGACGACATTTGATCGAGAACGTTTAAAATGTCTCCACGGTCCACTTTTTCGGAAATCATTGTATAGAGCCTACATCCCAACATGCAGTGCAAGTACGTGACAAACTGAGGTGTGGACTACATGACGGCGTATTAACAGGCTCGTATACTTTGCTCCCGAGTTCAGTGAGATTTAGCAACACCGTGACAATGGATGAAAATACGGAGAAGTTAGTCACTAAAAAAAAAAATCAACATCGACAATATGGAAATGGTTTGGATTTTCCCCAACAGACACGGAGAAAACAACAGTTATTTGCAAATGCTGCAATGATAAGATTCGCACCTCGGATGGCAACACAACAAATCTTTTTAACCACCTCAAAAGAAAGCACCTGAAAGAATATACTGACAGTCAAATTGTGAGGGGACCCCACGTGAGTACATCAGGTACAACCACGCAGCCAGAAGCTACAAGGCTTAAACAAACAACATTAAGGAAGAAAGCATTTGAGAAGGGAACTCTGTATGACAGGACAAGTGCTGGAAAGATGTGATTGACGCAGTGACATTTTACCTGGCCAAGGGAATGATTTCCATAAAAACTGTGGAAAATGAGGGCTTCAAAAGACTGCTCAAAGTCATAGATCCGCGTTACGAGATACCCAGCTGCAAATATTTTTCCGCCACGGCCATTTCACAGCTGTATTCCGAATGCCGCAGCAAGATGAAAAGCAAAATGCAAAATGTTAAGTTTTTTGCTACAACAGCTGATTTGTGGTCTAGCCGCTTTTCAGAACCTTATTTAAGTTTGACGATTCACTTTATTCATGACTGGAAGTTGTGCAGTGTATGTCTAGAAACAACATACTTCCCACAAGATCACATGGGGGAGCTTATAGCACAAGGCCTCAGGGAAGCGCTTGAATGATGGGGATTGAAAGAAGAGAACATGACCTGCATGACTACAGACAGTGGGACTAACATGGTGAGGGCATTGGAGCTCAACAGTTGGACGCGTCTGCAGTGCTTTGGGCACAGCTAGCTAACTTCACCTAGCTATCGGTGAGTGAAACAAATTTTTTTTTTTTTAAATTGTCGTCACTGGCATTTAGGAGTTTGTTCGTTATAAGAAATAATTACGAATTGCATTAGGATCACTGAACAGTGTGAAACTATGGGATTAGTTTACAATATGAAATGCATTATTAAATTTAAATATTTTGTATATGAAAAAAAATATGGTATTGTAGATCTGTTTGGTTTCAATAAAATAGTACAATTTAAAAATATAAACATTTGTGAATAAAAATTTTATAGTGTGCATTGTTAAATCTATGCATAACTGTTTTTTTTTTTAATTAGAAAAAAGTGCCAAAGACCCTCATGTTGAACGCATAACATCTGTCTGCAAGAAAGCTGTCTACCTTCTCTTTCAGCTGGAAGAAAAAGAGGGAGCTAAGTAATGCACAAACTGAGCTGAAACTACCTTAACAGAAACTCATCACCGAGTCCCCAACACGATGTGGTTCCAGACTCAACATGATTGAGAGAGTTCTTGACCAGGAAAAGGCCATTTCTCAGGTCCTGGAGGCAGACAGGAAGACGAGACATTTGGTACCATCATGGCAAGATATTGACGTGATGGAGTTTGTGAAAAAGGCACTGAGTCCAGAGTCCACTGGGAGACTTTACTGATGCACTCTTAGGTGAGGACTATGTGAGTGTATCCTACGTAAAACCAGTGCTTTACCTATTGAAAGTCAACATCTTGAGCCTGAATGATGACGACACTGAACTAACAAAAACAAAGAAGACAATTATTTTAAATTACCTCACTAACAAAAATCAGGATCCCACCACTGATGACCTGCTGGATATGGCTTCGCTTGTCGATCCCAGGTTCAAAACCCAGTATATTGACAGAGACAAGATGGAGGGAATACAAGCCAGAGCTGTGTCTGAGCTGGAGTCTTTGCTGACCATACAATATCCAGCTCCTGCAGCATCGGATCAGCAGCCTACATCCACATTACAGAGCCCTGATGCAGAACAAACACAACCCAAGAAAGAAAAGAAATCACTTGCCATCTTTTTGAAAACCTCAGGTGCTGTAAGTGCATCTGCAGCCGCAGGATCAGCTTCCTTATCTCTAAAAGAGACAATAGAAGGGGAATTGAAGGGCTACTCGTACACACCAAATGCAGAAAGTGAGGTGGATCCTCTGGAATGGTGGAGAGTTCATGAGGCAAACTTTCCAAGAGTTAGCCAACTTGCTAGAAAGTACTTGTGCATTCCAGCAATAAGTGCTCCCTCACAAAGAGCCTTCAGCACAGGTGGCAAAATTGGCAAAAGGGAAACTCTCAAGCCAGATAAAGTCAATCAACTTGTTTTCCTCTCTAAAAATGTGTGATTGTGATCAGTCATACTTTGCGTTCTTTTAGAAGGAGATGTAAGTTGTAAGAAGGTGAAAGGTATGTTCTAAAGCTGCTAGTGCTAAGTTTACAAGAGTCAGGATTCAGAAATATTTTTGCACCTTTGTTTGATTTGTTTTGGTTCTCACATTACACTTAAAACAATTACTTAAGAGATTACAAAAGGTAGTTAATTTTAATTTAATTTTTAAAAATCTATTTATAGGTGTTATAGTGTTGTGTGTTTACTTTTTTGAAGCCAATGTTTATTTTGGGAGTTATGCTAAAGTCTCTGACTGCACTTATATTTAACTAGACCAAGTTAATATTTTTATTGAAACATTTTTTCTTTACCTTTTTTTAAAAAAAGAAAAGAGGATCTGTGTCTAATAAGCTGTCTGAGTGTTACAGCTGTTGCCAATGTTAGATTTATTTTTAAACCAATGTTCATTTTGTGATGAGAAGTCTTTGATTGTAATTGAATGCAAGTCTTGTTGAATGTTCTTACATTGCAGAATTGCACTTGCATTAAATCTACACTTGATTAAAATATGCTTGAAAATGTACTTGGACTAAATGGCATGTCATTTTTTCCCCCCTTTTATATTTTGTTACCTTGTATGACTGCATTTTAAATGGGGACATTAGTTTGGCTGTGTTGATGGCAAAATAGTCTTTAAAAAAACAACATGGAAAATGAATCTTGATAAAATCGTGAAATTGTGATTTTTCCTGAAAAAAATTGTGATATACATTTTTTCCATATCGCCCACCCCTAACTATATGCTACTATCTGGCAGGTGTTACATAATCATATAAGATGATAATAAATTATTATGTAATATGTATAATGTAATTATTTTATTATATAGTGGTGATATGAGATAATAATAGGTGCTATAATAAGCATGTAGATAACAACAGGATGCCTTGTCGACCAATAATAAGCTTAAACAGTAGATAAGTGTTTTGGCTTTGTTAACAACAAATGGCTAGATTCATTTTCCAGGAGTTATGATAACAAACGTTTTTTAACACACTTAGTACCCCACCTGATACAAGATCACCACATCCAATAGTTGTCAAGAGTGACAAAAGAGAAATACAAGCCCTAATATAGGAGGACGAATTGACAGCATTACCACAGATGAGAAAGTGTTGAGAATAAGAACTTGTTTGGAGCAAGAAAAATGTAGGGGCCCATTCTTCCCAAAAGCTCAGGCACTGTTAATGCCCTTTTGCTGTACAAAGGCATAACATTGTTCAGGATGCTTAGACTCCTATTTTTTCTTCTTTTTTTTTTTTCTTTTTTTCTTTTTTTTTTTTTTTCTTTTTTTTTTTTTTTTTTTTTTTTTATTCCTTCTTTTTGGCATTACATGTTTTTAAAGTCACTTGCCTGAGGAAAGGTTGTTTCATAAAACATGGGTGTTGTGAACATAGCCTTAGTGTCTAAAGCTCAAATGCATGACTACAGCTTAATTTATCCTCCTTTGAATCCCTTTTGCTCTCTTACTTCCAAGTACACACACAGATGGGCACAGTGTGATGGTGGCATTGCCATGTGAATCAGTTCTTAGGAGGTCACATCAGATGAAGAGCGACTTTGTGAGTTGGGGTTGTCACGATTATAACATTTTGACATTTATTTAGTCATTTAATTAGAATTTTAAGTGCTGATCAAATAATCATGATCAGGCGATTATGTAATAATCACAACAGGCCTAGTGTGTTTGTTAGTGTAGGATTACTAAAGACTTTGTAACTTTTTCTCCTCTGAAAATTTTTTGCAATTCAGAACTTCTCCTCAGAGAGATGCAAATGCATCCATTGAGGAGTTTGTCATTCTCAAACATCTTTTGTCATCATCGCTCGCTACAAATATGATTAGCAGCAAAGCAGATAATGACTTGGATTAGTTCAGGCTTTTGTTTGGATAAGAATATTCATGGGCATTTTTTCACTAATGCCAAACATTACACTCCATCTGTCCTACTTAAGAAAAAACATCAGATTTCCGTCCCGTACCACTCCAGTATGGCATCAGAAAGCTCCGTCTCTACTATCAGTAGAATCCACAGGACGTCATCACTTTGACTTTCGTGACTGCTTCATTGCTTCTGTGTGTGCTGTGTTCCTACTTAAATGTGGCTTTCTCCATCTCTCTGGCTCAGATTCAGGTCACTCCCTATATCACAGATGGTGCTGAGCCTCAGTGATGGATGCTGGAGTATCAGGCAGTTCCGCAGAGCAGAGCGATGCATGTGGAAGTCTTTATCGTACCAGCCGATTGGCAGTTCATCAGAGCACTGCAGCCTCTTGCAGTAACTCATAGCCGGGCATTTCGACCTTATTCTCCTACAGCCGTTCTCTTGTCTGATACAGCTTTGAAGCAGACGCAGTGTGTTCTCCAGTTTGCCTGTGGGGGATAGACCTAGAAATAATCTTCCAGAGTGTGAAAAATTCCTGCTGCTTTTTGCCTATTCAATGATATTTCGGGTTACGTACAGTTTCTACCAGTCAGAGACCTTGAATTTCATTTTCCCGGTTTACAAATCTTCTCAAAACCTTTATTTTTTTACTTTGTTTTCTGGGTTAGCAGTAGAATGGCAACGCAAATACCTGTGTGTGTGTGTGTGTGTGTGTGTATATACCCTAGTAAAGGAATACATTTAAAATACATTTATTTATACTAAGTATAGTGTCAAATCTGTTAAAAATTTCTGACAGATCGCTCGAGATTACTGATAGAAAAAGTTATTAATTAAATTTATCTCGGCAGTACTACTTGTGCACAATGCACAGTCTAAATTAAGCTTGAAGGACGTGTTGTTGCCAAGATGGGGTGGATTGTATGATCTTTGAATAATATTCAAACGCAACATATTTAAAGTGTACCTAAAGTATACTCACAATAGTTCCACTTTAGCACAATCAAATATACTTTAGTATGTCTTTAGTTGGACTTAAGCACTACCTACGAACAATTAAAGTGCATTAAGTGCAAAATTAGTTGTTTCAATTTAGTAGACTTTAAGGATACCAGTGTAGTATTCTAAAAGTACAATTGCAGGGTATTTTATAAGTACATAAATATGAAAATGTATTTGAAGTATACTTAGCATGAAATAAAAGTATTTCAAATACATTTGTGGTGGGTGAATATGTATATATATAGATATATTATAATATTAATAATATTCTTATATAGAATATAATTCTTAATCAGTAATGATAATACATTTGAATTATAAAATGAATTTAAATAAAATTAATAATAATACATATGTTAATGTTGTTAATAGTAGTAGTAGCAGTAGTTAATAATAATAATGTTATAGTTCAAAATTATATTTTACTTATTATTTAAATTATTATTTAAAATAATGATCATTTATACCAAATAAATAAGTAAAATGAAAATATAAAGAACTAGTAGTAACAGATTAGACAATTGCAATAACAATTTGGTATTATTATTATTATTATTATTGTACCAAATACCACTACAATCACAAGGTAAGTTGGCTACGGTTTTTACTTTCAGGGGGAAGTTTACAAAGATGCACACACACTGATGTCACACGCTCCTGCTGTGTGCCAATGTCCCCCTGGGTTTTTGTCACCGTTAGATGGACAGAGGAGCATGGCTAGAAAATGGAGTGTAATCACACTCTGTGGACACAGCAGGGGCGAAAGAAAGTGTTAGGAGACTCATACAGATACCATCTCATGTTTGTATGCACCATCATACACACTAAGGATGTGTGAAATGACTAGGTTTCTATGAACTACTATGTATGTGAGTTCTCGAATGACGATAAGGATAGTTGTCTCAAGGAAGTCTTGCATAACTAGACTGGTTTTGGGTTGTGTCCGTCTGATGCTCTTCATGGCTTATAACCTTTGTATATCTGACCAAAAATGAATAGATTATGCATAATGGCAAGTTACTGTAAATGTAATTAGAGTTAAACTGAAAAACTGAAGATGCCTTATTCAACATATGTGTTAATATTGATGGTGCTTTCATAAAATATTGTCTTGGCAGCGTCACCTTCTCTCACCTTCAAAGCCCACATCAGCTCACTTGCCAAAACTGCATTTTTTCCTTCTCCGCCACATTGTCTCCATCGTATTCTTAACTTGAAAGTTGAGTCTATGCCTTCATAACTTTATTAATGCTTGTATGATTTTTTTGCCACTTTGTCAGTTCATTTTACTGTTTTTTTTTCATGTTTATCTAGACCCCCCCCCATCCATTATACACTCACACAAATATCAGTCATTTTGTTGAGTCAGCTGACCATTGGCCAACATAATAAAATCCTGGCTTAATATAGCTCTAAAGAGGAAGAATGTCATCGCTCTGGATGATTATGTTTGTCTTT
The DNA here is from genome assembly GCA_018155175.1 of Sinocyclocheilus anophthalmus. Taxonomy (NCBI): domain Eukaryota; kingdom Metazoa; phylum Chordata; class Actinopteri; order Cypriniformes; family Cyprinidae; genus Sinocyclocheilus; species Sinocyclocheilus anophthalmus. Next base: position 21,213 of record JADLZN010007791.1, read on the forward strand.
TGAGGACAATCTCCAGTTGGGATGTTCGAAAGCTGGTTTGGAACCATCTGTTCTCCTGAGGTTATTTATTCTGTTTGTTTGTGTGTTTGTTAGTGTGTGTCTGTAACATGATTCTGAGTAGATCCTATTCCACTTTAGGCTGTTTTTGAGAACAGTTAGTCTCCTTGTATCCTGGAGTTCCTCTCTGGTGGAACATGGTGTGTATCTACTGTACAGCAGTTTTCCGTCCTACTTTGTGCCGTTAGGAAGTGATTATTATGTGAGCGGTACCAAAATGCATCTCTGTCTGTTCCATAAAATTGACTTAGCCGAAAGTCCTCACTATTCTCTTCAGCTTCCCTCCATCATCTCTTGTTATTTTTATTTTTTTGGTGTCCTCTTTGAAGTTCCTGGTCCTGAGGCGACACAGGGGTGCTCCGTTATTTAATGTGTCTGCTTTCACGTGGTGTCTCTGAAGGAGACGAGAAGGAAAGTCCGTGCTAATTTTTCTTTCCCTACAGAAGCCGAACAGTGGAAATAGTCGTGCTCGGATGGTAAGAGGTGACCGCAAGTTTAATACCGCCCTGCCGCTGTCACAGGGGGACGGTAGCTGAAATGGGATTCGCGACGGGAGCCGCTGATTACATAAAAATATTAACGCCACACTAATACAATTAAAGCTTTAAAGGCCGAGCTTTAAAGCCCCACCAGCAGATGTTTGTGCTATTTTTGCTTTGGTTTGCTGCCATAATGAGTGAACACCACAGAAAGAATACTTTATGATTAGACTGAAAACGGCAGAACAGCAAAATTGTGAAGAAAAAGGCAGCCTAGAGCTCGTGTTTGCTCTTGGCATGTGTATCTATCCCCTGAAGCGCACTTTACCACAGCAAAATTGAATTGAATGACAACAAAGCCTTTAAAAGGTCCCTTGAAATGAAACGGCTTTGCTGGCATCTAAACTCCTCAGTGCTGGCTGCGTTTACGCTGGTCTAGGTTTACCCGCCGGCCGTTCTCGCCCACGTCTTCTCTGCGGATCAGAGATCCTCCTGGCTTTGTAACGAGCGGAAGAGAGGAGAGTCCCGCATGTGAGAAGAAGAAAACTGCTGATGCATCCAACAGTTTCTTCCAGCAGCCTGCCAGTGTTTCCTTAGCAGGGCTCAATAGTAAAGATGGACCAGTGGTGTGGGGTCAGTATGAGAGAGTTGTGGGCCAGTTGGTGAATTTGTCAACAGTCCTATTGGACCAGTGCTGAAATGTCACTTAATTTTTATTGAATATGTGTTTTTAAGCCTTGCAAATTTAGTTATCTGTCACGTATGGAACATTGAAGTCGCAAATAATGCTGATTTAAACTCGTCACTATGGTAATGTTATCTAGCTGCCTAAAATTAGTAAATGAGTTTATGGCCCCTAAGATTCTGTACACAAAAATTGTTTATTAAGCAAGGATTCATAAGTTGTTCAGAAGTGACAGTAAACACGTTTATGAAGTTTAAAAAAAGATTCCTATTTTAAGTAAATTCTGTTCTTCTGAACTGTCTAGAATTGTGAAAAAATGTATCATGGTTTACATCAAAATACATTACAATTTAAAATACACTACCAGTGTACCAGTTTTTGAACAGTAAGATTTTTAATGTTTTTTTAAAGGATTATCTTCTGCTCACCAAGCCTGCATTATTTGATCCAAAATACAGCAAAAAAAAAAGTAATATTGTGAAATATCATTACAATTAAAAATAACTGTTTTCTAGGGAAATGTATTTTAAAATGTATTTTATTCCTGTGATTTCATAGCTTTTAGCATCATTACTCCAGTCTTCATGTCACATGATCCTTTAGAAATCATTCTAATATTCTGATTTGCTGCTCAAAAAACATTATTATTATTATTATGTTGAAAACAGCGGAGTAGATTTTTTTCAGTTTTTTTTGATGAATAGAAAGTTCAGAAGAATAGCATTTCTGATGACACTGAATGTATTATGTGACATTGAAGACTGGAGTATTAATATTTAGCTTTGATCACAGGAATAAATTAATTATAAAATGTATTAAAATAGAACGCAGTATTTTAATTAGTAAAAATATTTAACAATATTACTGATTTTGCTGTATTTGGGATCAAATACAGGGGCTGAAGAGAATTCTTTAAAAAACAAAAAATCTTACTGTTCAAAAAACTTTTGACTGGGATTGTATCTTAAATTAAAAACGTTTTTGTAAATTGTGAAAAATATTTAGCATATATATGAAAAATGTTTTACTGATCATGGATTCAAATCAATGCAAGCCTTGATGAGCCTAAAGCTATGTCTTTCAAAAACAAATTTTTTAATGACCCCCAAGATTTGATGGTAGTGTGTGTTTGTGTTGGAGCATCAATTCAATGTTTTGTTGTATGCCGCCATAATTATCAGCAAAAGTGTGTTATGAATGTTGTATTGTGCATATAGCAGTTAGTTGTATGTTGTAAAATAAAGTTAGCACACTAAATGTCAATAGGAAATTGTAATCAAGAATAATTTTATTTTAAATGTTATATTTTATAAAAAATATACTTTTTTAATGTTAACATTTAGTAAATATTTGGTTACACTTTACTTGAAGGGGTATGCATAAGACATGACACCTACATAATCATGACATGACACCTACATAATCATGACATGACACATGACATGAATATGAAGAAGGTTTTATGAATGTTTATGACAACTGTCATTAATTGTCATTCGCTCAGTTATGTAATTTTTAATGCAAGATGACATTGTTTGAGATGTCTTTGTTATGGGCTATGGTTAGGGGTAAGGGTACGGGTAGGGTTAGGTCAAATAATGTCAAATTTGCATTAAAAATTACATAACTGAACAAAATGACACTTAAAGACAGTTGTCATAAACATGCATAAAAAAAAACCTTCATATTCATGACATTTCTCATGTCATGATTATGTAGGTGTCATGGCATGATTATGGCACACCCGTCAAGTAAAGGTTACCAAAATTTTGTGTAAATTATAAAAATGGACACTTTAATAATGTTTCTGTAGTGTATTTCCACAAGTGATGAAAGGATTTTGTGACATTTTTTTTCCTTGCACATACAGTCATACATTATTTGCGGTGAATCCAGTGAAAATGTTGGCAGTGCAGATAGTGACTAAATTCTGACTCAGCTGGGCAAGCAGAATAAAATCCTTATTGTTGATCCCTGAGCAGTGAGCAACACCGGATTACATTGTACTGGATTCTGCCTGACAGTTCCACGCCGTATCTCTCGTGCTGCGTCTGGCGAGCTGCAGTCACGCACACCCTATCAGCAGGAGGCGGAGAGAGGTGCGAGGTGACACGGCAGCTACATGCAGACAGATGTCAGTCTCTCTTCAGGCTCCAGGCATCAGAAGGGCTGCTTCCGGCTCAGGAAATGCTTCAGCTTTTGGACTAATGGTTCCGTTTCAACTGATTGCATCCATCTGCAAAGAGATTTTATATCTCTCATTCGTTACCTTTACTTTAGTGCTATAGCTAAAGAAATGATTCCTCATGCCTGTGTTGATGACTTGTGCTTTTTCTCCATTTAGTTCAGTCAGGGATTGGTTGTGGAATGGCCTTCCATTTTCTCTGGAATGGAATGGAAAGAAAGAATCATTGACCATTTAGCAGCTGGGTTCAAGACACCTGTAGAGAGACTGTGAATTACATTTTTACGTTGTGGAAATATGATATTGGTTGAACCAAACAGCACCCAATCAGAGGAGAGCTTTAGGCTGAGTGTTTGCCAATGTTTGAAGACTCACACATGGTTCAGATTAATTTCATATTTATTTAAACTCCTATTTTAAATTTAGCGTATTGTAATTTCATGTGTTGGCTTATTAAACCTCACTGTAGTTTATATTTATATTAATTTCCGTTTTAGTAATTTTGTACTTCAACTTCAACTTTTTTTTATTTCATTTAGCTGCCAGGGTAACATTTCTAATTTTCTTCTTTCTTTTTATTTTAGTGTTGTCATGTAATATTTACATTTAATTTTATGTCTGTTTTTTTAAAAAATGTTTTAAATAATGTTTGGTTTTAGTTAACTATTACTCTCAGTTCAGTTGTTAACCTGAATCACTGGTCTTTGAGCTGTTGACCCAACCGATTCAGTCTGATTTGCAAAAGAATTGTTCAGGTTTTGTGAATTACGGAGCCCCGCTATGCAAGAAAAAATAAATAAATTGTGCGCACGATTTACTAATTCGTTCCCTCTATGTTCTAAAACTTGCACATGATTACTATTTCGGTTCGTGTATGTTGCGTTCATTCGTTTTTTTTTATTTAATATTGAAAACGGAAACATGAGAAAACGGCACCATTTTCATTTTTCGTTTTTTCAAAAACATGAAAAGACAAGAATTCGCCTTAATTTTTCGTTTTACATTCAGGGGTAGAAAATGGATAAACCGTTTGAATATTCAATTTCCACATGTGGGAGGGAATTAAATGCCCCTTTCCACTGATTGGTCAAGCAAAAATGAAACCGCGCCGTCATCATGTCGTCTTCGGTTCTGGGCAACAGAATAAGAGGTCCTTTTACGGGTTTAGTGTAACTCCGGCATCTCTTTCTCATCAAACAACCAGACTAACAAATGGACAAGGTTTACTTCTGTGTAGGCATAGTTTCTCTATGGCAAGTATTCGGTGCTTATTGCAGAAATATGTAGTATGTACCTCGGATCTGCAGCCACATTACCCTTTTAGTCTATTTCTTTGGCGCTCCGCACATTTTATTTAGCTGTCCAATTATCAAAATCTGTGTGGCAAAGCTGCGTGACTGTTGTGTGACCACGGACAACACGGGGCAAAAATGCAGTAACATTATAGTGAAGCCAGGGCTGGACTGGGACCAAAAAATCTAAATCATTTCTATATTCAAAATGTTATATTTAAAACATTAACCTCAACATGACTTAGGAATATTTCATGCATCATGCGGGACCTCTGAGCCCATTAAAACGTCTGAAAGTACATCAAGCCACTTGTTCTTCTGTGCCACCTCTACAAATTAATTTTGTTAGTACTGATTTCATTTGATTGGTAACTTATTCTTATTCTACTTGTTTTTATTCTACTTGTTTTATTCTGTTGTTTTAATTAAAAATAAAAAGAAGCTTATAAATATAATTTTTTGAATCTGACAAAAGATGACATAATTTTAATAAAGTTAGAAAAATGCCATTACAAAAGTAAAAACAAAATTCCCTGTAAATCACTTTAAGGAGTCAAATATCACCTCGTAATGGGAAGGTTAATTTTTTATCAGAATTTTTGATTACTGATTAGAAGGTGTTCCTAAATTTTTGACTGTGCTCCCAATTTTTTTTAATTAGGAGTACAAGCGCTCCAAAAGATAGTATCCGTAGAGCCATGGTGATTGTTACTATTTAAAATAACTGTTTCTATTTGACTATATGGTAAAAAGTAATTTATTCCTGCGATTTCAAAGCAGAATTTTAGCATCATTACTCCAGTCACACGATCTTCAGAAATCACTCTAATATTCTGATTTGCTGCTCAAAAAAACATTCATTATTATCACAGTTGAGTAGGAATGTTTCAGGATTCTTGATTAATAGAAAGTTCAGAAGAGCAGCATTTACCTGAACTAGAAATCTTTTGTAACATTAAAAATATCTTTACTGTCACTTTTGAACAATTGAATGCATCCTTGCTTAATAAAAGTATTAATTTATAATTCCCCAAAAATAAAAATAAAAGACAAATAAAATAAAGATACTGACTCCAAGCTTTGGAATGGTATCGTATAAGTTACAAAAGCTTTTTATTCATAGGAATGCGGATCTTTGGATCTTTCTATTGGATTTTTCTTACTGTTCAAAAAATGTTGACTGCTAGTGTTTGTATGTAGCCTGTGTATCACACTCATATCACATCTTGTTTTGGATAAGAATAAAACGTCAGGTCAGACAATATCGTGTCTTTTTTATTTAAATCTCGTTTTATTCGCATTGGCCCATGGAAACCTCTATAAACACACTTGACTTGACTTGGCTAAAAAATCGCGGGGGACGAATTTATGTTTTATTAAAAAGTGTTTACGCATACACTCATGGCACGCAGCCGCACACACACATTAGGATAGGTTAGATTCCTGCCTACGTTGCGAGTCCCTATCAAGCACTTTAACAATTAAACTACTCTATTCTCCTCCTGCCTTGCTCTTTGGCCCGCATCACTCACCGCAGAGCAAGCCTGTTCTTGATAAATCTGCTGTGAAAACTTGGGAAAAGCCGATGAGGAAGAATTTGTGGTGAAGCGATCTTTATATAGGCGGAGCAAAATACTTTATCGCTCCATCTATAGCGCATTGTGATTGGATGATTACGCTGTCAATGGGCCAATGGCTGCTCGTTGTCCCTGGCGTGAGGGTTTTAGGCAAAAAAAAAAAAAACATTCTGCTGGCCCTAAATGCGTAGGCCCACCGGGGGAAAATGCTGGTATGCCCGAGTACCAATCCAGACCACACTGAGGTGAAGCGCAGACTACAAATGATTTTAATGTGAATACGCAGAAGTCATGACTTTTATTTTAGACAGTACAGTTTCATTAGTAATGAGTATGAATTGATTTCATTTTAGACTCAAAACAGTGTGTTTTGCTTGACTTAAAACACAGGCGTTTCATTCTTGAATGAATCCGAGTCTTTGAATGAAACATTTGTGTGAGTGGTTCAATGATCCATTTGATTTGCACCTGAACAAATCAGCATTTTGAACGAATCGATTGAATTGATGACTCTATGACTCATTCATACACACAATGACTTGCCGCCACCTACTGGCAAAGTAACCTTCATAATTCAAGTATCCAATTGTTTAATTTTGTCACTCACTTCATATTTCTGTAGGCTATTCAGAATGTTTTTGTTTAAAACATTAATCTCATTCCATAATGCAATTGCTGTGTTAATGCATTTACTGCCGTCTGAGCAGCATTAATTGTGTAAATACATCTAAATTCAACTTAAGATGCAGCTTCTGTGCCACAGTGCAAAGATGGCTTTGGTTGGTACTGATGTAATTGGTAACACCTATAATGTCATATTTTTCAAATATTGACTAAATTAAGGAATTTAATATTAAAGGTGACAGACATATTTTATAAAGTTAGAAAAATGCCCTTTTCTATAAAAATAGCATGTATTATATACATGTGTAACATGCTGTCGGATAATGACAGAATCATATAAACTTCTCTATGAAAAAAAAAAAAAAATTATAAAAAAAAAAATAATCAAAACGGTAAGATAACTTTATATTCACACTAAAACCAATACTGGTCTGTGCTTCACTATAATGTAAATGTCACGCAGCTTTGCCACACAGATTTTGATTACTGGACAGCTAAATAAAACGTGCGGTGCGCCAAAGAAATAGACTAAAAGGGTAATGTGGCTGCAGATCTGAAGTACATACATACAGTATTTCTGCAATAAGCACCTAATATTTGCCATATAGAATCTATGCCTACACAGAAGTAAACCCTGTCTAGGCGCTGCCCCAGTATGGTTTGTGTCAAGCCATTAGTCTGGTTGTTTGATGAGAGGGAGATTAATGCAGGAGTTGCAATAAACACTTTAACAGTGGAGGACTCTTATTCTGTTGCACAAAACTGAAGACGACATGATGACGGCACCATTTGATGCTTGCTTGACTAATCAGTGGAAAGGGGGCGTTTAATTCCCTCCCACACGTGAAAATTGAACAGTCAAACTGTTTATCCATTTTCTACCCCTGAATGTAAAAACAAAAAATTAAGCCGGATTCTTGATTTTTCGTTTTCTTTGAAAAAAAAAATAATGGTGCCGTTGCTTCATGATCTGTTTTCAATGTTAAATAAAAAATTAATGAACGCAACATACACACCGTTAATCCGTGTATCGTTCGATCATTCGTTTTTTGATTTAATATTGAGAGTAGAAAAATGAGAAAACAGCTCCTTTTTTCGTTTTTTTGTTTTTTTCCAAAAAACGAAAAAACGAGAATTCAGCTTAAATTTTCGTTTTCGTTCATGGGTGGAAAAATGAATAAATAGCTTGAATATTCGATTTCTACACGTGGGCGGGAATTAAACGGCCCTTTCTGCTGATTGGTCAGCCGAATATCAAACAGTGCCATCATCAGTTCTTCTGCAGTACCACGCAGCAGAATAATAGTCATCCACTGCTGCAGTTGTACGGATTAAGAAACCATTTTGATCAATCTCAATTTTTCTCATCAAACAGGACTAATGAATAGCTCGACAAACTATACTGGCGCAGGGGAAAGGGTTTCTTTTAGGAAGTGTCTTGTCGGAGTAGACCAGCGGTTCAGCGTGTGTATTTTCACCTAAAGTATTTCAGCCTGTAAAGAATTTTTTTTATCATGATAATAGGTACTGTGTTTATTCAAAGTGACTTTATGATGCTTTAATGTCAAATAATCGAACAATGGAAGCTTTTAAAAGAAAAGTATTTGATGTGGTTCATGTTTGTGGCAGGCACGGAAGATGCTTCAAGGAGAGACCGAGACGCGCTAAGCAGCGATATGTTGATTCGCTTATTTTCAAACAAGCCTCACATTTTGTAGTATTTCATTTGGATTGTTTGCGTTGATGAAAAAATTTATTTGCTGGCGTGATACACGGAAGAATGAAGAAAGTTGCGGTTTGATCTTCGGTGACAATAAGCCGAAAGGGGCGTTAATCCGCCACATGTGAAATAAATATTCAAGCTGTTTATTAATTGTCCACCATGAACCGAAAAACGAAAATGTAAGCGAAGGTCATTTCGTTTTTGGAGAAAAACGAAACAAAAAAACAAAACGAAAAAAGTAGCGTTTCTCATTTTTATTTTCAATATTAACTAAAAAAATGAATGATCGAACTGATACACGGAGTATTTGGTCCCTCGATTTGCCTAAATGTGTGCATAATTTAACTAATAGTTCTTCGATTTTTGAAAATCTGTGCACGATTAGCAAATCGAGGGAACGAATTAGTAAAGTGTGCGCACAATTTATAAATCGAGGGAACAAAATAGTAAATTATCGAAAAATAACCTACTATTTTTATCCTGCGTGCCATGTGCGGGGCTCCTTAGTGAATCATTTCAACTGATTGATTCACAAAAAAAATGTGACTAAAAAGAATAATTCATTTATAAATTGAACATCACTGCTAAAAATCACAAAAGACTCTTCATCTGTTTGATTGAATTGGCAGCTATAAATGCACTAAACATTGATTCTGACGGAGGTGATGGTTCAAGTCAGTCACTAGAAGGACAGTGTAAATGGTGAGGTGCTCTTTAGGGCTCCTGAGAGCGTTTGTGGATGAGTGAGTCTGGTCTCCAGGGGCAGCACTATAAAGGCTCTGTTAATGGCTGTGGCTTTTGGGAGTCTGCAGTGCTGCACTCCTAAATTGTGCCATCCTGACAAAGACTGGGAATCAGACAGTCTCTCTACCTTCAATTCATGTGTGTGTGCTACCAAATTTTTCTTTAGTGATTTTTCTTTAGTTTTTTTTATTGGTCTTTCTTATTTTTAAAGCCTAAGTAAACTTTATCCTGGGTAATGTTTCATACTGTTCATGTTTTACCCTCATTATTCCTTACTAAGTTTCAAGAAGTTCATTAAATTGATCAAAAGTGGCAGTAAGAGGATTTTATAAGGTCACAAAGAGAAAATGGACTGCATAACTGTTAATTTCTTGCCATTTCAGGAAAAATTACATTTAAAATAGATTAAAATAATAAATGAAAAAAATGTTTTAAAAACAATATTTAACAGTACTATTTTTTTACTGTATTTTTGATTAAACAAAATGCAGCCTTGGTGAGCATAAGACTCTTTCAAAAATATAAAAAAAATCCAACAAACTCCAAACTTTGAACAAGTAGTATATCTCTAAATTTGGCCCATGACAATTGCCATCATGCGTTTATATAGGAGGATTTCTAGGATACTTTTGTACTCCTTGTCCCATCTTTCCCCAGCACTCTGTGGCCGAACTGTGTTTGATATTTTAATAAGCATGATTCATTCATTCATTCATTCAGTCATAAAATAAAATAAATACAAACATACATAAGACACAATATGATGTCATGTGTGTTTTGTGTAGGATTGTGCAGTTTTACAGATTGTGACTGGCTAACATCATATATAATGTGAAGTTTGTATCAAATATGCAAGACAAGAATGCAAAAATTCATTATTTTGGGAAAAAAAAAAAAAAAAAAGTTAAAAAAGAAATAGAATTTCAAGGCCATTAAGAAATATTTACACATCATGGTACACCTTCTTTAGTTTTCTCAATTAGCAAGTGTGAAAAACAAGTTAATTTTTGGAGCCTGCTTGTATTCATGTGTTTTCATGTGAAACAGCTTCACATTTCAAATGAAGGAACCCAATAAAAGAGTTTGATGTATTTCACTCTTTTTGCTTGGGTTTCTTTTGTTAATGAAACCTGATGAAAATGTTTCTCCACTCTGTATATCACAGTCCTGTTTGCTCTGCGTAAAATACAATCCTGGGGACGTTTATATGGAGGCCCAGTAGAAGTGAAGATCAGAGATCATGAGAGGCTCCACACTCATCCATCTCTTTCTGTCTCTCTTTGTAGAATCCCAGTTCCCTCTGTGTGATTGCCAAGGTATCTCCACGGCTGCGGATCCTGGCAGTGTGGCACTGGAACTCTGCCATTTAACGGAATTAAAAGGGGATTTAGGGAGATGCGTGTGTGTTTGGGGGGGGATTGGTGGCCAGCAGAACTGGGAGGTATGGAGGCGGGGCTTTGCAGTCGCTGCACAGTGCACCAGAGTGTTACGTAACGTGTTTACTAACACACTAGCCAGGAGGAGATTACTTCCCATGGCTCATCCTGACCTGGTCTGATTGATAGCGGCTCTCGATTGGATCCCGAGCGTCTGATTGTTGCTGGGTTAATGAGACAGCCCTATCCGCCCAGCTCCAGAGGACGCGGCCTTTTCAGAGCTGTTGGTCTTGTGTATGTGAGTTATTAGATGCCATATTGGGCTAAGCTTATTTGGATAATCAGAGAGGCCCTTTCCTCTCTCTCTCATTAGTTCACTCGCTCTCTCTCAGTAATTGTTGGCTGTGTTGTGCTCTGCAGTGCATTATGTAAATGCATAAACCCTCTGGTGCAATGGTTGCACAGTGCCAGCTAGTGTATGACAGTATCGGCCAGGGCATCGACCGGCACGGGCTTGGGATGGGGGTGGGGTGGACTGCGCTGTCGTCGTCATGGCAGCCTAGTGACTCACTGTGGACCTGTGCTACTTCAGTCACATGACCCCTCCGTGAATAACTCCTTCAGCGACCTCAGCAGTGCCGCCCACTGAGAATGAGCATTCACACCTGTTTTATGCAAAACAAGATGCACATACATGCATGTAAAGCAGCGTGTCATGCTTCACTCTCATAACTAAAAAATTCAATTTTTTCAGGTATGCTCATAATAAAATTAATAAAATTATAAAAACTAAATTATAAATAAAAGTTTAAATTAATCGATACTCAAATGAACAGTAATACCATTAAAAGCATAGTTATGGACACCAACATAACATTTTATTAAAATAAGAAAAAATATTTAAATAAATTATGACAAAGTTTAGCAATGTGCCTGGTGTTTGCGATTTCACACGGTAAAAATATTTTTAAAACTATTTGTTTTAATATTATAAAAATATGTCACATACTTGTCTAAATATGTGTCGTTTCCCAAGGAATTTATTACTTTTATTAATAATGGAAATTAAATTAAAAAATAAATAAATATATAAAAAAAAAAATATATATATATAAATAAAAAAATCTTTCCTCTCATTAAATCATCGTTGTGGACATATATTTCGGACCTGACTGTTTGAAGATCTATTTTTAATATTTCAAATACTTAAACAGTAAAATTTTAAATAAGTTTAAATAACTTGGTATTTAGTTTCATCATATATTTTTATATGCGTCTGTAATCATTTGACGGTCTTTTAGCATGAATTTAGTAGGGTTAATTTCTGTAAATTATTACTCTTAAATCTGAATGAAATATAGATGACTTTGTAATTAAAACGTCATTTTCATCAAAATTTTTTGACGACTTTAATATTTTTTAACATTTAAAATATAAAGAGTTTAAATATTCAAGTTATTTAATAGTTAAATATTTAAATATTGAACTTTTAATAACTTGAATATTAATGTTTCTCTAATAATAAATTTTATGAATAGATTTAATACATTATTTCATTAAAAGATTACTTTGTGGATCATCATGGTGTTTGGATTCCACACATAACAATTATTAACAAATATTTGTTTAATATTCACATAATTTTTACATTTTGTGTAGTTTCCCATTAAAAAATAACAAAAATATTTTGACAGGACAGGAAGTTTGGTTGAACATATGAAAGGGCTTAACTTTTTTTTAGTTGGTTTTATTGGCAAACAATTATTGTTTTGCAGTGAGTGTAAGCTTTATCTGTGCTGAAATTGTTCAGTTTAATTCATTAAATTACTATGTCATTGAATCGATCAGCAGGCAGTTATAGCTTCCACAGAGCTGACCCAGATTAAGAAGAGCAGGAAAGATGTTTCTCTGTGACCCCGTGCAACACCTGCCTCAGGTCTGTCACACTCACTGTTCTTCCACATCAGAACATCCCTCTTCATGCCTCGGCCTCAGGAGAACAGGACACACTGCGGGGCCTCGCTCTGGCTCCGGCTGGACCATGTGGACAGAGTGTGTGTTTTGTGTGTGAACGTGGGCATGTATTTATGTAGTTGTGGGAATAGGACATTTGCTCAGCACGCCGCGGCCTCCAACCTGGCAGGACAGCTCTGTGATGCAAGCTGTGTCTCTGCAGTGCTACTGTCTTTTCTCTCTCTCTTTACCTTCCTCTCTCACTCACTTTTTCCAGGTTGAAAACAGTGGAGATTTTGCATGTATACCGTGGTTGAAATATTAAATATTTACATGGCAGTCAGTGTGCTAGATTGGTTTTAAGTACATAAAAGAGGAGTAAAAACACAAAATAGGTAGTTGACACACAACCTGGCCGTAAACATTTATTTTTTCAGCATAAAGATTTTAGGTTCAAATTTACTAATGCATAAGGAAATGTATTTTTCCCTTTTAAGCTTTGAGTTAGCATTTTAACTCAAATTATAAATTAATTTTGAATGGTGCTGTGGTGGGACAAATTAATCTTTTAAGTACAAATATTACATGTAGTCTCTCAATAAAATATGAGGGAAACATGCATTTATAATAATTGTAGAATTGGAAAGATTCCACGGCAATATAAAATTCAACAGATGTGTGGTGGTCACAAGTGTTTGTATATTGGTTACTTCATAGTACTTTCATTTGTGGCATATCCAAACAACTTTTTTATTGTTTATTGTTTTAGAAATTATATTTTATTTCAACAAGGCCACATTAAATTGTTCAAAGGACAGTAAAGAATTTATAATGTTACACAAGATAATGCTGCTATTTTAACTTTCTTTAATCAAGAATCTGATATCATGTATCATGGTTCACAAAAAGATTTATTTATTTGAATATTAGGTGGGTCAACTGTTGATAATAAGACATGTTTTTATTATTATCTCAAAAACGCATATTTAGAAGATTCTAAAGGATCATGTGACATTGAAGAAATTCATTAGAAGAATGGAGTAATGGCTGGATTTCACAAGACGAAATTACACTACATTTGAAAGTATATCAACATAGATAACAGCTTATTTTCTTTTTCTTTTTTCTTTTATTTCACTTTTTTTCCCTGTATTTTCGAATGCAGCCTTGGTGAACATATTAGACTTCAAAAACATCTTAATTTGTAAAACCTTTCATTTGTAAAATATTCATTTCCTTGGATTAGCCGATCGGAGGAGAGAGAGAGATGAAAAGAGGCATGGTGCATGTCTGAGACGCAGAATCCACAAAGTAATTTATCACGTTTATGTTCTGAAAGGGATTACATGTTCTTTTGCGTAAGGAGAGTACAACAGAAAATTCAAAGCTATGTTAAAGTTAAAATAAATGTGCAAAGAAAACGATGGTTTTCCAACCAGCAGGTTGTATCACCTGAGCTTGTTGTTTGAAAAATAAAAGGAATGTTTTTTTAATGTAATTTATCCTTATTTATTTTGCAGATCAGCTGGGCTAAGAAAGAAGACATTGAGAAAACTCAGAGGTGAAGAGCAGGCAGCGGACATCACAGTGTGAGGACAGTGTCTCGGACCACACTTCCGCCAATAAACACTGCAACTGTCACAAAGCTGGTTTTAACCAGTTCAGTCATTATGTTTGACCCCACTTTACCATCTCAGGTGTGGGGAGCCATTTAGTCACGACAGACAG